>JAQZBX010066889.1:0-16037 GCA_029593785.1 Cabassous unicinctus
AAAAAAAAAAAAAAAAGCCTGCTGCCAGGTAGAACAATTTAGTTGGGAGGCTGAGCAAATATCTTTCCTTTAGGAAAGTCTGCTCCAACACGGACCTTGCAAGAATGGGCAAGAAATTGCTTGGGTGGTTTTGTCCTCCCCCTGGCGTATCTTAAGATAAGATCCCTGCAGTAAGCCTCATGCAATCAGAAGGAACAGACGTGGGCAAGGTGAAGTGGGTACCAGAAGATAAAATAGAAGCAAAAACATATTATAGCTATTGAAACAGATGTTTATGAAGAATTTTTACCATATGGGGAAATATTTAGGTTATAATAATTAATTAATAAATGGCATACATGAGGGACTCACAATTTTAAAAAAAAGCTTAAATGGAAAACAAAATGCTACTAATAAGGCAAAATGTTAACAATCGTGAGTGATGGGATAAAAGAATTTATTTTTCCTTTGCTTTGCTCTATTTTTTCTTTTTTCTCTGATAAGCCATTATTTCCTATTATTTTTTTCAATTTTTAAAATTTTATTTACAAAAGAAAAAAGCAAAAATCAAAATACTTCTAAAAGAATGGAGCATATTTTCTAAAGAATTAATGAAGTATACCAATCTTCTTACACCTTGGAAAATGATAACGGTACATTCAAGGAGGAAGAGGAGTCTGTAGTTTCTCTCATGACTGGGAAAAACTATTAAATAAGAATTTGTCACACAGCTCAGAGAAACTTTTAACAGGTTGGACCTCATTAAAAAAAATACTTACAAGTTTCATATTGGATTATAGGACAGAATTTATTGCCCTGCATAAGACTCCTAGAGGCAGATTCAAAAACAAAAAAAATTGACTTTTTTTAACAAATCAATTTTATTGATACATATTAATAAAGCAATAAATACATCCAAAGTGTACAGAAAATTGACCTTTTTTCCAATGTTGTCCGAAGCAAAATAAAAGTAGTCAGGCTTTTGAAAGGAAAATATGTTCCAAAGTATAGAACTAAGGACTCTGTATTTTCTGCATAATTTTTCTGTAAACCTACAACTTCTCTAATTAAAAAAAAAATGAAAAAATACAGTAGACAAAAGGAAACCTGAACGTTGAAATGGGATCATCAGCTAATTTTTCCAGCTGCCAAGAGAAAAGAAATTGGGACAAATAATGCAACTGGGAAATTTTCCTGGGAGGAGTACAGAGGGGCCTCACATGAGGATTTCACCCAATATGCTGATGATATGATGTTGTATGAACACATTACATTGAAATTAGGGGCTATGAATTTTGGAACTCTGCTATATAGTCACCAAAGATAAACACGCCTTACATTTATGTGTATTTTAACGTGTCAACCACAATGCCGAGAGTTTTCTATGCATTGCCTCATTTCTTCCTGACAAGTACATGCCCATTACAGAGAAGAGCAAATTAAGTTAAAAAAGAGGTTAAGGAACTCCCACAAAGTTGTACATCTTTAAAAGGAAACCTAGGATTTAAATAGAAACAGTTTAACTTCAGAGCCTGCACTCCGAGCCCCTAAACTATTTTGTCTCTCCTAACAAATAGAAAATTGTGTGGATAAAAATTCTTTTTCTTTCTTCCCCACATATCTAAACTCTGTAGGTGCTTCAAAGACAAGCTTAGCCCTGAATCTTCCACCCTCATCTGAATTACCTACAGCTGTCTCTGCTTCTCTCATGACCTCAGTCTCTCTTTTTTAAAAATTCTTTTTTTTAAAACCTTTAACATTGATATAGTACCTCCTTTGTATTTGCTACAAAAATATTACAATATTACTGTTAACTGTAGTCTATAAGTTAAATTAGTTCTATTTTTCCATGTATCACCATATTCTTCACTCCTTGTAATAGAGGAACATTGTTGTATTTGTACTATTAACCACAATCATCATCCACCACCGAAATCTCTTATCACATGCTTTACAATGTATAGCAAGCGTATCCCCCACACAGGTTTTAGACAGGATTTTTAGGGCACAGTGGAGGCTCCTTTAGCCTCACCTTCCCACTGCTCCCCCAATATCTCCAATGTGCCTGGCACAGTAAAAGTGGTCAAGGATTGTGGAATTAATGATTTGACTGATAAGTAATCAACGATATATTTAAGAGAATCCACATCTTTTCAGGGCTATCCGAAAATCTCAAATGATGAAAAAAGGGATCACATTTAAAAGAGAAGCTACGAACCATAAGGGGCTATCTGAAAAGGTTTCTTGTCTCACCGTTTACATAACCCCATGTGAGAAATGAATCTTCACGTTCCTCAAGTCTTTAAGTTGGCACTTCAACCAGCAATTCATTTTTAAAGTCATTTATTCTACATCTACAACTAAATTATACTTTTTCCATCGTTTGCATATTTATTTAAGGTAGTTCCCTTGCTGCAGTTGCCTCATCCAGGCTGTTTCTTTTCTGCACATCTACTTAGTTGTTTGGGGCACAATGGAAAGGATTTGAGCAGAGTTCTGATAAGCTCCCTGGAATCCTTAACCAGCACACTGTCCCAAAAGAGTCAGTTTCACGTAGAAGTTAGCTTCCCTCTATGTCATGGGACTTACGACAGCTGGTGAGGGGACGTGGATGCTCGCGACAGATCGTGGGCGGATGTGGTTGACCAGATGGCAGAGGACGACCCCATCCATGAGTGCTGCCCCCAGGTCTTCGTGCAGGCTGACCTTGAGCCTCATCTCAATGCTCTGTCGTGGGGAAGTGGAATGAAGCCTGTTGTTACTGACTTTAATCATACAGAGGCAACTGAGGGTAAAGTATAATTACAGGTCTTTGTGAATTTAGACGCTAATTTCATTATGGGGAATAAGCATAAGAACACCTGGGAAATGCTGAACATTAAATCTTTTACAAATATTTCAAAGCAAAACTGTTTTTAAGTAGTAGAATGAAAAGAATAATGAAAGGAAGAACTTGGGCTTAATATTGCCTCAGCCCTGGCTATCAAAATATAAAAAGAGGATGAGTTGAAAAATGAAAACAAACCGGCTGGTACATTTATTTAGATCAGGGGTTCTTAATGGACCCAGGGGTCTGTGGAAAGATTTCAGGGAGTCCGTGAGCTTGAATTGAAAATTCAAAAAAACATTATTCTTGTGGGGACGTGTTGGTGCAGGTGTGATATATTTATTAAATTATACACAGTATAGTGTGGACTTAGCATGCTGATTTTTATTTTGATGTAGCGTGTTCTGAGTGCAGTGGATAATTGCCTGTAAAGGTTGGTAAGGATGGCGGAGATGGTTTTATGACGCCGTGGGAAAAGTCGAATTTCTCTATGTTTGCTGAAAATGACCGATTCAACAGATGTTGAACCGTGTTAGGCTATCAGATATTGAAATTATGGGAAAGTTGGAAAACGTAATTTTGAATAATTCTAAAATTCAATTTAAAGACATGCCAATGTTAAGTGTCATAAAACTATCAGCCATTACATTCTGAGAAGGGGTCCGTGGTTTTCACCTGACTGGCAAAGGGTTCCATGGAACAAGAAAGGTTAAGAACCCCTGATTTAGATGTAATTTGGTTTCTTCCATCAGCATCACTTAGTTTTCAGCATACAAGTACTATACATGTTTTGTTAGATTTACACTTAAATCATTTTGTCTGGGCTACTGTAAAATGGTATTGTACTTTAAATTTTGGTATCCACATGTTCAATGTTCATATATAGAAATACAATTGATTTGTATTCTGCTACATTAGTGAACTTACTTATTAGTCCTAGGAGGTTTTTTTTTTTATATATAGATTCCTGTTTAGGTAATCATGCCATTTGTATATAGGGAAAGTTTTATTTATTTCTTTCCTATCTTTATGCCTTTTATTTCCCTCTCTTGTCTTACTGCATTAGATACAACTCCCGGCACTATGTTGAATAAGAATGATTAGAGCAGAGATTCCTGCCATGTTCCTGATCTTAGGGGGAAAGCATTCAGTTTTTCACCATTAAATATAATGTTAGCATAAGGTGTTTTGTGGATGTTCTTTTTCAAGTTGAAAATGTTCCCCTCTATTGCTATATTTCTGCCAGTTTTTAAAAAAATCATGAATGGGCATCAAATTTTATCAAGTACTTTTTCTTTATCAATTTATACGATCAAGTAATTTTTCTTCTTTAGCTTGTTGAGGTGGTGGATTACATTAATGGATTTTCAAATATCAAACCAGCCTTGCATTCCTGGAATAAACCCTACTTGTCATGGAGTATAATTCTTTTGATACATTACTTGATTCTATTTGCTAATATTTGGTTAAATCTGGCTACCTAAAATAAATTGGGAAGTGTTCCCTTATCTTCTATTTTCTGGAAGAGATTGTGTTAATTCTTCTTTGACCATTTGATAGAATTCGCCAGTGAAATCATTAAGGACTAGAGACTATTAATTATCTGTTTCATATTGGGTGAGTTGTGGTAGTTTTATGTTTTACAAGGAAGCAGTCCACTTCATCTAAGTTGTCAAATTTATGTATGTATAGATGTTCACATTACTCTTTAATTATCCTTTTGATGTCTGCACAGTCTGTAGTGATAACCCGTGTTTCATTCCTGATATTGGTAATATGTGGACTCTTTTTTTTTTCCTTTGTCAGTCATGGTAAAGGTTTGTCAATTTTATTGCTCTTTCCAAATAACCAGCTCTTTATTTCATTGATTTTCCCTATTGCTTTTCTATTTTCAATACCCTTGATTTCGGCTCTTATCTTTATTATTTCCTTCCTACTACTTACTTTGGTTTTATTTTACTTTTCTTTTTTTAGGCTTCTGAGATGGGAGTTTAGATTATTGATTGAGATTCTCCCTCTTTTCTAACTATGCCATTAGTTCCTTCTCAGTACTACTTTGTGTCCCATAATTTTTGCTATGTGTATTTCATTGTCATTCAGTTCAATGTATTTTTTTTTCCTTGATACATTCTCTTTGACCCATATATTAGTTATAAGTAGGCTGTTTAGTTTCCAAGTCTTTGGAGATTTTCTTTTATCTTTCTGTTACTCACTTCCAGTTTGATTCCAACATGGATGTATAACACACTCTGTATGGTTTCAATTCTTTTAAAATTTTTGAGGCTTTTTTTTTATGGCCTCAAAAACATGAGTCAGTCAATTCCCATTGTTAAAGCCAACCCATTGTATGATATTTGTTTTTGCTGTTGAGAAACTAAAACATATAGGAGTCATTGTTCATTTATAGACCTCACTGCTATCTGAAATGATATATTTGCTTCCTTGCTATTTACTGTATCTTCCCAATAGAATATACACTTCATAAAGGTTGGGCCCTTTCGTTCTCTCCTACATTCCCATCACCTAGTACCGTCTGGCACACAGTAGCAGTCAATACATAATTGGTCATGAAAAATAAAGATTTAGCATACATTCTACCATCTCCAAAAAGTTTTCTTGTCCTTTTCTAGTTCACAGTGATCATACTTCCCTTTGAACATAAAGAACTTACGTAGCAGTGTATAATGTGCTGTCTTTAATAACCACTACCAATGTCTTCTTCCTTCATGATTGACCCTTGCACTGCTACTTGACCTTCTATATATTCATTTATTTTCTTCCTAACTGGATACAAAGACCAAGAGAATAGTCTAGTACCACCCACCTACCTTTGGAGCCATGCTGCAACTAAAAATCCAACAAGGAATAAGCCAGTGATGGCACCTGCCATCACCTCACTTAAATTCCATTCATTGAATCCTCTAAGACATCCAGCCCAAGGCTTCATTCACCCTTGGTGGGAATTCAAATAGCTTTCCTATTAAATGGCTGATTAACAAGCTCTGGTCAATTTGGAGTACAAAGTAAGGATAAGTGCAAACATTTTTAAATAAATGGAATCTTATCATGAAGTAAATAAATGGCAATGCATTATTTTAAAGTATAAACAAACTGAAATGATACTAGCCTTTATATATATGTATTAAATATTTCTACTTATATTAACTCACTTCTCATAAAACCATACTAGGTAGATTGGAACTAATTGCTTTTTAAAACTGAAAGTCAGGGATGTTAAGTCACTTGCCCAATATCAAACAGTCAGTATGTGATCTAGCTAGAAATTGCAACTAGGTCTGTAAGTAATACTTCAAAGTCTATTTTTAAAAAAATATATAGTATGCTGCTACAACTCTAAAAATCATTATTCACTTATAACATAGCTCTTGAGTACCTCCCGGAGTTGTTCCACCAATTCTTTTTCTTCTCTCATCTGTTCCATTTTTCTCCGAATTGTGAACTGTGGGTCTATAGATTCCAAATTTCTCTGAGGTCTTAGAAATACTGTGATATAAAGAGAAAAAAAAAAGCCTTTATGCAGTGCCTTCTATAGGTTGCAATATGTGGCTATTCCATATTCAAATCAAACAGTTCAGTTTATACCAAATTACTCACTACTCCACAAAGAAATTCCTACTTGACAAGCTTGATTAGGTTAATCTAAAGGAGACTGTATTTTAAATTATATTGGTTTGTATAGACTAACAAGCTATACTTTTTGGTGACAATAACCTGATTCCAGGGAAGGATTTGGGTCACCACGGGAACCATCCCATTCCATTTCTTTGACAGACATCCCTCCTCTCTTCGTTTTTCCACAAATTTCACTCAAAGCTTCAATTTACCTTCGAGGGTTCAAAAATCCTTTCATTAACTTCAGATAACTATTTCCAAACATGACGATCCTAGAATTGCGCTGCATGCTGAAAATCAGCACAGGCTGATATTATCGTTGGCATAAGTTTTTCTCGAACATCTGGGTTAAGAACTAAGTGACATCACACAGTATTACACTTTTGAGTGTGGAGTGGAAAAATTCTGCCTTCTCTCATGTTGCTGACAGTGTACCCAAAAAGTTAGTGCTTTTAGAGATGAGCATAGATTTCTTTTAGAAAGGCTGGCCAGATTAGAGGCAGTTTAAGAGATCATGGTTTGCTTCAGGTCCTTAAACTGACAACCTCCAAGAGTAGAAACTAACACCGGCTCTTCCTCTGAAAGGAGGAAGAAGCCAATACAGAAAACATTTTGCCTCTAAACTGCTCAAGGACATATTCTAAAGAGCAACAAAGAAGGCACAAAATATTTCACGTAAGGCAGAGTGATTGTAGCAAGGGTCTTTTTTTTTTTTTTACCGGGAGGTCCCAGGGATCGAACCTGGGTCCCTCATATGGGAGACGGACACCCAACCATTTGAGCCACATCCGTCCCCTATAGCAAGGGTCTTAAATCAATTTTTATTGTAATACAAGGCCCAGGGCAGATTAAACTTGAATTTTTATCTTCCTTGAGGTTTTAACCTATTAAGACTTCAACTTTCCATGCACACGAAGGGGGTAAAGGCCTGTTAGGTGCCTTATTTGAATGCCCCTGCCCCTTAGACCTTAAGATGGCAGGGGAGAAGGGACCAAAGAGGGAGGGGAGGGGTAATTAAAGGAAATTTGGGGCAGAGAACTCCCATTTTAGAAAGCAATACCATGTCGAAGGCCGCCTTACCATGCAGCAATTCTGCTAGAGTCAATCACCATCATTTAAATAATGTTGAGTGAGAAAATTGTGCAACTTTTATTCCATCCTGACAAACCTTACCTAATGAGTAACTTTAGAGACTATTTCAGTTTATCGGTTTTTTAAAAATTAATTATGGCTTACAAATATATTATTTTCGGGAAAAGGATTTTAATTCGCTCCATATAGTCAATTATCCTGTGTTCCCCCAACTGTGTCACTGTAATCTCCCTTTGTACTTTTGAACCAAACCACTTCAATAAATGACTGGTGTTCTGATTCTCACATCTCAGTATTTTCTTTCTAAATCAGCTCTAGGATATCTGAATGAGCGTTCTGAAGCCCCATGGAAGATTAGAATTGACACATCTTAATAAAGCCCAGACTTAGAGTTAATACCAAGTAAATGGAGGAGAATGACTTAATGCACAAAACGCCTCAACCTCAGCGAGGCACTGGCCCACCCGATGAAGTCACAGGAAAAAGAGCCAAAGGCATGTCACAGAAGGGCTTGTCACCAAGGCCCACAAAAGCCAAACCCCACAGAAAGTGAGGCAAATTGTTTTAAATATAAACGCAAGGCCAGCAACGAAAGAAGGGGCAGCGTGACCCGGCAGGGGGAGATGCGACGTTCACAGAGCATATTGGGGAATGAGAAGTCGGACAAATAAAGAAGCATGGAAGAAACTGGAGACTGTATTAAACCTTACACCAGAGAGCCAAACAAAAAACCTCCCATTTGAGAGTAACAACCGGAAGAGATATATAGATCAAAATGCAAAATCTATAATTAATCCACACCACCAAAGGAAAGAAGTCAACCGAATTTACCAAAAAAGTCAAGGAATGCGGTTCGAGTTGGGTACTACACGTGTAAGCCAACAGGGGGCGCCGCAACTCTGTTGAAACAAATCTACTGTTGTCTTTGGAAGTTTTCTTTTCCTTTGCCTTTTTCTGGGGGTAATCTTATCTAATACAGCATGTTTAATATTTTCAATATGTTTTCATTGGCAGATTTCATTCTGAACACGAAACTATCAGGAAGTTAAATGAACTGTGAGCTTTTGTTTAGCAGTGCACCATTCAAGTTTCCATGCCTCCTTAGAGCCCCGTGTGAAATATCAGGATATTGGGGGTTTAATTTCCTGGCATCACTTTTCAGCTTAAATCCCTGTGCATCTTAAAAATACAAAATGCAAGCTATGCTTGGGTGTTTGTTGTATGAACGTTAAGCAATCAAAACAGGTAGACACACATTTGAACTGTGGTTTTGCAAATGACCACTTTAAATGTACATAAAATTATTGGAAACCATGACTATAATGCTACTAGTTCTCTGGTATTAATTATGATGGAATATCTGAGGATTTAAAATGAATTCTTTAGGCTAATAATAAGTCTACCAAGCAAGAGAGTAAGCAGCTTGCTAATTTTTCTGGCTTTGTTAGGACAGCATAATTATATTGGGGATCATTAAAGTACCTCTGGTTACACTGCCTTTCGATTTTTTTCTTTCAAATTATATTTAAATAATAAATCCAGTAAGAAGTCTGAATCAAGGCTTCAGGAAATTGAGCCTATTGAAGGATTATCCTGGCTTTCCTTAATTTCATCTCTCTAAATTTCAAGAACCTCTTAACTTAATTCAGGGGGGAAATTTTTAACTTGAGGCTACAAGTCAACATTAACCAATAGCCCCACTTGCTAGCAGCTGGTTTTCAAATCAAATGCTACCCCGTCTGCTTAAGTGGAAAAAGGAAAAACAAAAGAGGGGCAAGAGAGCAGAGTCAGTATATGTGTGGTTACGCACCTGTGGTTGGTTTTGTGTGTCTGTGTGTGTGTGTATATGGACTCATGAGCACGTAATGAAGAGATTAGAAGAGACAAAGTGGTAGGTAAAAATATATATATAAAATATATATATAAAAATATATATATATAATATATATACATAAATATATAGGAAAAAATGAGTGCTGTTCAACTGTTTAATTACCACGTATCATATAAGTAATAGTTAAAGAACGGAAAATTTTGCTTATATTTGTAATTTACTTAGTGGAAGGGACAAACTTCTAAGCAAAAAACTCTGCAGAGAATGAGGAATACATTCATGCAGAGTATCAGATTCATCTTTGCAGGTACAGGTCAAATTCTACTGATTTTCCCATTATCTCTACCTCTTCTTCCACTGTCTTCTCCGTCCTAAAGCTGTCCCTACCCCCAAGCTGGGAGGAATCTCTGTCTTCCATGAACTTATAAAAGTCTTTTTTCCATGTCCCTTTCACACCACTCACCACTCTCTGTCCTATGGTATGGATATGTTTCTCTCCGTTATGAATCTGTAAGAATGTCTGTTTCCAATTTGTACCCTCGACTCCTGCCCCACAAAGCAGTGAGCTGGGCAGAGTGAGTTGTATGAAAAAATGAAACGACTGTTTCAAACACTGCCACATTCCAAGATAGTTTATTTGGACAGAATTTCTGCAGAGAAGATAATCCTGTTAACCTGTCACATACAATTTTCCTTTTATGAGAAATCTCCTACAGCATAGTTAGTTTCCAGGGCTGAATGTATAAGACTCTGAAATAAAAGTCCCATGTAAGCAAAAAGATTGTCTTTTTCAGAGCTTTAGCTATAGTAACAAGTACATACTGGGACAGAATAGACACCCATTAGATGTTTGATGGGCCAAGAAACCATTTCTTTCCTTGTTTCTAAGAATATATTTCCATTAAGCAAAGAAAGTCTGTGGCTCTGAACATTCCTTGAAATGCTCTTTACCATTTAACTGTTTTTTTTTTTTTAAGTGCGAATGTCTTTATTTTAATTTCAATAAATTAACTGTTTTATGAAATACACTCTTCATATAAAATTATTAGTCCTACATTGTAAACCAGTATTTATTTCTGAAACGTAACTCAATGAAGAGTGTTTTTCTTTTTTTCTTGAAAACATGGGGTTTTGAAATTGAGTTATCAAGTGGTCTCCTCAGAAGGTAAGAAACTGCACTGGGTGTTATGTTTAAGATACAAAAAATAAAGAAAAGCCACATGGTGGCTCAGAAAAAATATCATGAGCTTTAGATCCAGGCAAACATGAAATCTGACTAGCTCATTCATTCATTCCCTCTGTTGTCCCCAAATTAATTAGACCCAGTCCCTGCCCTGAAAATGCTCAAACATCATCTCTTGGGAAATTTACTTAAACTCAGTGGCTTTAACCCCTAATTGCTCATAAACATCATATAAAAAGCTTTTTAAAAATTATCAGTGCTTAGATGCCAAGCCACACCAAATAAATTAGCATTTCTGAGTGTGGGGCCTGGGCAGCTTCAGTTTTAAAAACACCCAGGTGATTCTAATACAAAACCAGGGTTGAGAACCACTGAAAAAACTCTCACATATTCCGTTTCCTCATTTTTGTAACAGGGAAAAGAATACTTCCAGTGAAGGGTTATGCTACAGAATTAGAGAAAACGTCTATAAACTGGCCCAACGTAGATATGTCAGTTCATATTTAGAGATGAATTTTAAATAAGTGTAAATCAGGATCTACCAATTCACAGCAAATGAAAAAAGGGGAAATGACTCAAAAGAAGGTTTTTACCTCCAAAGTGAAGGAAGAAAGAAAAGATGCTGCCCAGTAAAAGGGCACAAATGCAAGGGACAAAGCAGAAGGTACGTTTTCAAGTCCACGTCCACTCCCAGCGGTGGACAGAGCTACTTACACACTTCCACCTCCTCCTCCATTCATCCTAGGAGGCAGAAGCCGGGACGGTGGGAAACCCAGGGACTTATTATCCAGTTTGGTGTCTTTTATCATTTTGAAGAATGGAAACCCAGGGACTTATTATCCAGTTTGGTGTCTTTTATCATTTTGAAGAATGAGTTTTAGAGAAAATGTGGCTTTTAAAATGAGATCTATTTGGAATAAGATATTGGAAAGAAGGGAAAGGAGAGGCAAATGTTAACAAAAAGCAAGACAGTGGAGCTAGTTATATAGAAATGCCAACTTTACCAAAAAGAGTAAAGGATTAAAAAAAATATAAATGAAAGGTGAGCTCCATCTTACTGGGTTGAGATGGTAATACGATGCCAGTCATTTACAAAGGTTAAGAGATAGCTACAGATGTTGGACAATGGAGAAACTATGAGGAAACAAAACTGAAGTGTTAATCAGCTTTGAAATGCCAAGAGCGGCCACTGAATAGGATCTCCTACTTAAGAGGAACACGTAAGAACAACATAGAAAGGAGGTTGTGTTCCTCTTGCAACATTAGCTCACATATTTGTGGATACAGAGTGCAGCTTCTTTAATTTAAAATAAAAAGTACTGGAAATATATTTAAACACAAGCCTAAATTTAACCCCTAGAGAATACTGGTAAGGAACATTTCTGAACAGAAAATTATCTGTTGCCCGAGGCACATTATAGTCAAATTGCAAATAAGGAAAAATGACAACCATCAAACATCTGACATGATTGACCCAGCCATGCAGGATCAAAAACAATCCCTTTATATTATCCCTGGAATTTTCACTCATATCAAACATGTACTGCAAGGTTATTTTATTTTTAGGAAAGATTTTGGCAATAACTATTTTCTACAGATATCTTAGGATTTTACTAAAATGAAGACAGTCTGGCTTCGTATCTTGCACATAGGTATCCTCAGTAAATATCTATAAAATGAATGTAGATGTGGCAGAGAGGAGATGATACCAGAATCTGGAGCCGTGGGCTTGTTGCCTCCATCTCTATGTAGCTCAGCGTCGCTCAGGCTTACACAGAGATGGAGGTTTTAGTTGGTTCATCTGCAACGGGAGGTATTCTATTTCTGCATCAGATGCCTAATTCTTTCCCAGTGTTTAAAAAAAAATAAAGTCTTTTGGTTTCAGATATCATTCCTAAGGAAATACCAAATCATGCATAAATCTTTCATTCTAGGCTTTATTTCCTTTAACCAACATCAGACCCATAAATAGCCACGTTTTCTGAAAAACAAAAAATTCCTCCCCCTTTCTTTTCATTTTTAAGTAAAGAAGTTTATCAAGAAAGTTTCCATTTAGCCCTCTTCAACTTTTCAGAATTTAAAATAGGATGATGTAAGAAAGGGTTTTTGTTTATGTTTTTTGTCATACTTATTTTCAATTAAAAACTTTAGAAACACATGAAGTATAAAATTCCTTTAACAACTGACTCTTCCAGGGTATACATTATCCTTCTATATATAAGGAAATTGGATCAGCAATTTTAACTAGAAATCACTTCAAGTTTTTTTTTTTTTTAAGGAGGTACTGGGTAATTGAACCCAGGATCTTGTACAAGGGAAGCAGGTGCTCAACCACTGAGCTACATCCACTCCCCAATGAGAGTTGGGTTTTTTTGTTTGTTTGTTTTAGGAGGTACTAGAGATCGAACATGGGAAGCAGGAGCTCAACCACTTGAGCTCATCTGCTCCCTGCAGCCTTTTCAAAATATACTTTTCCATGTGTAACATATGACATACAGATTAAAAAAATAAGCATAATCAGAAAATCTATCTTCTTACTGTATTTGCATTGTGGTTATACTTCATATCGCACTTCTCTTCTCTATAAATCGTACCCTCAGAACCATTTAACATCACTTCTATCACTTTGTATTTTAAAGTAAAATGTTTAAAATCTGAACTAGCATTAGACTTGAACACAGTTATATGTGTTATTTAGATCTAAATAATTATATTTATTTTATTTCATTCTCTTAGGCAATTTAAGATGTTTAATGTCACAAAATTAAAGATATACCATCAAGCTTGGCTGAGTGTCTTCAATTTTTATTCATCCATTTGATTCTCAGGCCAAATTATATTTTTCAATATTATTCAAGATGCACTTACACTCATGGAGGTATCAGCAGTCAAAACATGCAAATAACTTACAGAAAAAAAGGAGGGAAGAAGGCAAGTGATTTCTCTTCATTTTTAGAAATTTCTCAATGTGTAACTTATTTTCAGTGCGACACTCAAGAGTCAGTGAAGGTACCTTTTAATTACCTTAAAAACCTTATATGGTAAGCATAGATAATAAAAGATCAAACTCTAAAAGCACTTGGTTCAGACGCAGGAGCAAGCAGAGATAATCCAAATGCACACATTCCAAAGCTTTGCAAACAAACACCAAAAAACCCTAGCAGAAAAGGTAGAGAAAACATCATTTTAAAGTCCTCCCCCCAACATTCAAAATATTCAAGATGATGAAACTGTAGTTTGAAAAACTGCTAGAGAACAATCCACATGTACTTTTCTGGATTTCACTTCTCCAGCTTACTCACTATTTCTACTCTCAAGCATGCACTATCTTGGCTTCACGGAAAGGAATGTTCAAGTATAGTCATTGGCTTATTAACGATCAAATTGAAAGATATGTAGAAAGCCACCTACCATTGTCACTGTCTCCTTCAGATGGAACACTGTAGCTAGAGCTGTCCCATGTTTGTGCCTGCGTAAGTTTGTTGAAGGAGATAGGAGGAAGAGTGAGGGCTGGGTCTGCAGGAGGGCGTGAGAGCCAGTCCACATTGAGTTGCACAAGGACCAGGACAAACCAAAGGGGCAGCAGCATTTCACAAATGGCATAAGGGTTGTATGGAAATGAAGCGGATTTCATTGATATGGGGTTCATTTCAAATGTACAATACAGAACAATGGGAGATGGTGCAAGGAATAAAAAGAATGATAAAAACTGAGCGTTAGTACTTATCAATCATTTACTTTGCATGCAGTTAATATAGTTCATCAGCAAGCCCAAAGACTTAAAGTTCTAATGAAACATGTCAGCAGAAAGAAAGAGTACCCATAGGTCATGGAGATAAAAAGCAAAAGACCTATCAGATAACCTTTTGCAAAGGCCTTCCAAATAACTAACGCTCTTAGCAAATACTAGTCACAAAAAAATCTGGTTGCATAGGAAAAGCTTAATAGAGGTGTGGATATAGCTATTCTTTAGAAATTCACCACTGATTACAGTATTTACCGGGTATGATTTTTCCCCCAAGGCAATGTAAAATTTCTCTTTAAAGACACCTGTAATTCTACTGGCAAGCTTTATCGATAATTGAATTTCACCAACTCTTTTCTCAATCTCTGAGACACTTCTCAATACTGTCTTTAAATATTGGTCAGTATAAGAACAATTTTGGACACTACTAAAAGTCTCTTTTACAACAAACCCAATTAACCAATAGATGTCAGTCAATTCAAGCACTCTTTAGTGGGTCATTGATGAAATGAAGCACCTTTCCCTCTCTCTCTTTTTTTTCCCATTAAATATCCATATAGCAACTTCATGTGTTTAGGAAATATCTATATAACTTTTTTATTCAATCATAAGGCAGGACCAGTAAAATAAATGGACATGCTTCTAGGAATGACTGTTTGGGTACATGCAATTATCTTTCTTTGAGGGAAAAAATCAGAAATCAGAAAGCAAATGATTTGAAGGAAACTGTCAGCTCACTTTAAGAATCTAAGTTCTTATTGTAACTCACTGATTTGAGCAATCTGCTTTCTTTTATATATAACACACAAATCACATAAATTCACATACTTGATTTTAAAATAAAAATTCCTTGACTTTTTTCCAGAGCTACTCAATCAAAAGGGTTTCTATCTTTTTCAACCATCTGACCCTCAAGATTACTAGATATATTATTCCCTAGAAAATGTGATAATTACATACTGTAATATTTTTAAAGTAATAAATGAAATGGAAATAAATTCCCAATATGTAATGCTTATTTTATAAAGTTCAAATATGCTGGATGTTCCTGAAGATAAATTAGTATTATTTATAGCAACCAAAGCTAGAGAACTTTCAAAACTGATTTCCTCACTGATTAGTCAGCATTATAAAAAGGTAGAAAGCTTGGAGAGGAAATTACTTTTGTTTTCTGCTATTAAAAGATAAATTATTCATTAAAAAAAAATTTTTTTTTTACCACCACAAAGAATTTTAAATGATTTAACAGCATAAGTGGAGGGTAAGCTCTAACTTTGATAAAGTGAGCTTGGATGACAAAAAAGGAATAAAACAAGTTACTGAAAACAACTTGACAGCTAAATTGCAAAGCTGCACATTCAAAAGAAAGTTCTGGGGAGCGGATGTAGCTTCCCATGTATGAGGTCCCAGGTTTGATTCCCGGTCCTCCTAAAAACAAAACAAACAAATGAGAAAACCAATTCTTATTAGGGAGCAGATGTAGCTCAGTGGTTGAGCACCTGCTTCCCATGTACGAGGTCCTAGGTTTAACCCTGGTACCTCCTAAAAAAAAAAAAAATCTTGATTTGCTCAATGTAAAAATATTTTAAGATTGTGTAAAACTGACTGCAAAGCTTAGGAGAAAGCCTAGTTTTTTTCCTGGGGTCCTCAGGAGCTTTCCCTACAGGCAGAGATGAGCTGTGTCCTGGCTGGCCTCCATTTTTCCCAGCACAGATCTGAACCTGTGAGGACTGGAAGCCCAGGC
>JAQZBX010066891.1:0-15903 GCA_029593785.1 Cabassous unicinctus
TGTGATCCAAAACTCTCCAAAGATGAAGCTAAGAAAATAAACAAAAAAGAAAATTAAGTAATGATAGTTTTAAAAATAACATATAAAATACAAAAAGATTTAAATATTTTTAAAATGTTTAATAATAAAAAATACTTTTTTAGACATTATGTCTTTCATCACTGTAAGATCTGCTGCATTGTATGTACAGTGATATTTTCTTCCATATATTCCCCGTGTCTTTTTTTTTAAATTTTATCTTCAAAAAAGATTTAAGTTTCATCACATTTAGAATATAGGAATTCCCATATACCCAATGCTCTCCCCATTTCCCCCTCACTGTTATTAATAATATTTTATATGTGGATGGTACATTTGTTACAATTGATGTACAAATATTGAAGCATTGCTACTAACCATGGTCAATGGTTTACATTATGAGTTACATTTTGGACCATACAATTTTACAAATTTTGACAAAATTTAAAATGACCTGTATCCATTGTTGTGAGATCATGCAGAACCATTCAAGTGCCCTAAAAATGTCCTATGTTCCATCTAATCTATTCTTCCCTCTCCCTCCTCTTGTGACTTATGTTAACCAATAAGTTTCACTTTAAAAAAAATAAGATTCATAATTACTTACAATAATATTGAGGGCATGGCATATTGGTCTGTTTTCTTTTATTAGGCACTCAGTTCTCAAAAGAATCTTGCCTTTCCATTTGAGAATGTAGCACAACTCCCCAGGTTGGGAGTTTAATATGGTGATGATTAGGCTAATGTGTCAACTCAGCCAGGTAATTGTACCCAGTTGTTTGGTCAAGCAAGCACTGGGCTAATTGTAATACAAGGATATTTATGGGTTTCAGTCATCAGTGAGTTTACAGCATAGATGGCTAATTACATCTATGATCAACCAGGGAGATTGCCCTCAGCATTGAGTGATGTTTTATCCAATCAGTTGAATGCCTTAAAAGGGGAAGTGATTTCAGCATTCAGAGAGAATTTCTCAGCTCATCTTTGGACAGCCAACATCTCCTGGAATCTCATCAAGAACCATCATTGGACTTACATTTGAGCCCCTGGTTTGCAGACTGCCTACAGAACCTGGAATTGTGTATCCCCATGGTAACGTGAGAGAATCCTATAAAATCTCATACTATTTACAGATACCTCCTTGTTGATTCTGTTCCCCAGAGAATCTTGGTATCAAGAGAATACAGCTCAGTACCAGGAGTGGTTCTTGAGGAACAGAATCTTAATCATAGGATGACTGAGGTGTTTCTGGGAGTTTTGCAATTGGCTCTCCACTCTAATTGGACTGAAGGGTACAAGTGACCCCTTTCATTAGAGGCCATTAACAGCCCATGGCATTAGTTGGCATTGAAGATACACAAAATATATTCACTGGATTCCCTTACTTCCATGCTTATAAGAGGCAAAGATCTGGGTGAGAGTGTTTTAAACTCCTTAACAGAGTTTTGTGGAGTCCAAAATTATAATGATGTTGGATGGCTCCTCCTAGATACTCTGGATACAGTAACAAAAAAAGAGATGAATTAAAGGCTTCAAATTTGCAATTTAACGGCTGCTCGAATGATGTAAAAGTTTCTATGTGTGCTCTGAAAGAAACTCTTGTTTCCTGCAGCCACAGGTTTGAGATATATGAGAAGCAGACTCAGACTTTCACTGTATAAGTTGCAGAGTTGTAAAGGAAACTAAAATCTCAATCCCACAGAGTATCTATGTTTAAAGTGAAGGCATTGACTGGAAAGGAGTGGAACTTGGAGGATTGGGATGGAGGCATATGGGATGATGATAATACTCAAGGGGACATTGGAACCCTAAATTCTTCTGAGACTTTACCAGATAAGCCTGTGAAGGCCTGCCCTGTGGAGAACCACACTTTGTCAACCTTGAATCACTCAGCCTCAGCCTATCCCAGGTAGTTTGAACCTCCTTCCAGCCTTGAAGTGAGTACCAGCAAAATTAAGCTTGCACTGCCCAGACTCTGGCCTGCCTTAGGGAGTCTGGACATCCTCCCAGCTCTGAGGTTGGTACCAGTCCAGCTCCAGCATGCACTGCCCAAACTGACCCTGCCCTGAGGAATCTGCCTTCCAGCCCCTGCCTGAAGAGATTAAATCTGACTCACCAGAATAAAATGTCAAGGAATGTCCTGAGGTCAATAGCTTGCAAGACATTTCTAATCATTCTTCTTGCCCACCACCACCCCTCTTCTCTTCAAGACCTACTACTACACTAAAATTACAACAAGCCACCAAAGGTGAAATACAAAGTGTAAACTCATTAAGAAGTATTCTATACTCTGAAAAGACTGTATGAGTTTTCTAAGTTATATTGATATAAATCAGGGTAATTTGTGTTGGAATGAATACTTAGAGTATGGGATAATGATGGAAGGAATGTAAAGTTGGATCACACTGAATTTATTGATATGGGCCCACTAAGAAGAAATTCCAGATTCAAAACTGCAGTTCAAGAGATTAGAAAGTGTTCTAACAGTTTGTTCGGGTGGCTGACTTTAACTTGGGCCAAAAGATGGCCTAGCATGTCTGAGGTTGAGATGCCCAATTTGCCCTGGTATACAGTAGAAGAGGGAATTCAAAGGCTAAGACAGATTGGAATGCTAGAATGGATTTACCATTTGAGACTTGTCCAACCACCCCAGGATTGTCCAGAGGACATACCTTTGACCAGGACTGTGTGGAATAAATTTTTAAGATTAACTCCATCTTCGCTGAAGAGCTCTGTGTTTGCTCTTCTCTGTAGTCCAGATATTACTGTACTGTAATGGAGTTAAAATCAAACATTATGAGGATGATGGGATCTCTGTCCAGTGAAAGTCAAGTATTAGCAGTTAATCACCAAAGACAAGGTGGGAATGGCTACAGCTATGAAAGGCAGATTCAAAACAGCACTCAAAATAGCCCGAGTCACATAGAGTTATGAAATTGTCTAAAAGATCATTGGTACATAGAAGTGAAATAGTTGGGCAGTCTACTAAATTTCTTCTGGATTTGTATAAGCAGAAGAGTTCTAGGTCGAGTGAACAAAACCCTAATTCAAATTACAGTTGCAGAGAATCACAGCCTCTTAATCAATTCCCAGACTTGAGACAGTTTACAGACCCAGAGCCGCTTGAATGAGGAAAAGGCCAGGTCTCCTTGGGGAAAGACCTTGCAAAATTTTATACTGTTATTCTTCCTCCCAACTTTCCCCAAGGAGACCTACAGCCTTTTACCAGAGTAACTGTGCATTGGGGAAAAGCAATTGATAAGATATTTTGTGGATTATTAGACACTGGCTAAGAAGTGTCATTAATTCCAGAAGACCCAAAATGTCACTGTGGTCCACCAGTCAGAGAAGGGGCTTATGGAGGTCAGGTGATTTGTGGAGCTTTAGTTCAGGTCAAACTCACAATGGGTCCAGTGGGTCCCTGGGCCCATACTGTTTATTTCACCAGTTCTAGAATGCATAATTGGAATAGAAATACTCAATAACTGGTAGAATCCCCACAATGGATCCATGACTTGTGGAGGGAGTGCTATTATGGTAGGAGAGGCCAAGTGAAAGCCACTAGAACTAGCAAAATTGTAAATCAAAGCAATACCAAATTCCTGGGGGGATTGCAGAGATTAGTGCCACCATCGAAGATCTGAAGGATGCAGGGGTGGTGATTACCACCACATCCCCATTCAATTCTCCTATTTGCCCTGTGAAGAATACAGATGGATCTTGTAGGATGACAGTAGATTATCACAAACTTAACTAAATGGTGACTCCAATTGCAGTTGTTGTCCCAAATGTGGTATCATTGCTTGAGCAAATCAACACATCTCCTGGTACCTGGTATGCAGCTGTGGATCTGGCAAAAGCTTTTTTCTCAAATGCCATTTGTAATGACAATCAGATTTAGTTTGCTTTCAGTTGGCAAGGCCAGCAGTGTACCTTCACTGTCCTGCCTCAGGGGTATATCAACTCTCCAGCCCCATTATAATATTGTCTGCAGGGATTTGATCATCTCTCCCTCCCACAAGACACCACACCAGTCCATTATATTGATGATGTCATGATGATAGGAGCTAGTGACAAGAAGAAGCAAAGACTCTAGACTTATAGGTAAGGCATTTGCATGAGAGAGGATGGGAGATAAATCCAACAAAAATACAAGGGCCTTCCACCTCAGTGTAATTTCTTGGTGTCCTGTGGTGTGGGTTATGTTGAGATATTCCTTCTAAAGTGAAGTAGAAGCTGTTGCATCTGGCCCCTCCTACAACCAAAAAAATGGCACAATGCTTAGTTGGTCTTTTCAGATTTTGGAAACAACACATTCCTCATTTGGGTGTGCTACTCTTGCCATTTACTGAGTGACCAGAAAGGCTGCTAGTATTGACTGGAGACCAGAACAAGAGGAGACTTTATGACAGGACTAGGCTGCTGTACAAGCTTCACTACCACTTGGGCCATATGATCCAGCAGATCCAATGGTGCTGGAAGTTTCAGTGGTAAATAGGGTTGCCATCTGGAGCCTTTGGCAGACCCCTATGGGAGAATCACATTGCAGACCCTTAGGATTTTGGAGGGAAGCTCTGCCATCCTCTGCATATAACTACTCTCCTTTTGAGAAATAGCTTTTGACCTGCTACTGGGCCTCAGTAGAGACTGAATGCTTAACCATGGGTCATCAAGTTACCATGAAACCTGAGTTGCCTATCATGAGATGGGGTATTGTCTGACCCACCAAACCATAAAGTTGGGGGTGCACAGCAGCACTCCATAATAAAGTGGAAGTGGTATATATAAGATAGGGATTCAGTGTGTCCTGAAGGTACAAGTAAGTTACATGAGGAAGTAGCCCAAATGCCCATGGTCACCACCCCTGCCATGTTACCTTCTGTTTCCCAACCCACAGCTTTGGCTTCATGGGGAGTCCCTTACAATCTGTTGACTGAGGAAGAGAAAACTCAGGCCTGGTTTACAGATGGTTCTGCACAGTATGCAGGTAATACCTGAAAGTGGACAGCTGCAGCACTGCAGCCATTTTCTGGGACATCCCTGAAGGACAGTGGTGAGGGCAAATCCTTCCAGTGGGAAGAAACTTGAACAGTGTACCTTGTTGCTAATTTTGTTTGGAAGAAGAAATGGCCAGAGGTGCATTTGTATGCTGATTCATGGGCTGTTTCCAATGATTCAGCTGGATGGTCAATGACATGGAAGGAACATGATTGGAAAATTGGTGACAAAGAGGTCAGGGGAAGAGGTATGTGGATATAGCTTTCTGAGTGGGCAAAAACATGAAAATATTTGTGTCCCACATGAATGCTCACCAGAGGGTGACTTCAGCAGAGGAAAATTTTAATAATCAAGTGGATAAGTTGACCCACTCTGTGGCTAACACTCAGCCTCTTTCCCCAGCCACTCTTGTCACTGCCCAATGGTCTCATGAATAATGTGGATATGGAGGTAGAGATGGAAGTTATGCATGGGTTCACCAAAATGGACTCCCCCTCATCAAGACTGACTTGGCTGCAGCTACTGTTGAGTACCCAATCTGCCAGCAGCAGGACCCATATTCAGCTCCCAATATGTCACCATCACCCGATAAGATCAACCTGTTACCTGGTGGCAGGTTAATTACATTGGACCATTTCCACCATGGAAGAGGCAGCAATTTGTTTTAACTGAATAGACACATACTCCATATATGGGTTTGCATTTCCTGCATGCCATACTTCATCCAAACTACCATCTGTGGACTTACCAAATGCCTTATCTACCACCACGGTATTCCACACAGCATTGTTTCTGATCAAGGAACCCATTTCACAGCAAATTATGTGCAGGAATGGGCACATGCCCATGGAATTCACTGGTTCTGCAATATTCCCCATCTTCCTGAAGTAGCTGGATTGATAGAATGGTGGAAGGGCCTTTTGAAGACTCAGTTATGGTGCTAACTAGGTGGCAATACCTTGCAGGGCTGGGGCAATGTTCTCCAGGAGACTGTGTATGTTCTAAATCAGTGTCCAATGATGGTGCTGCTCCTCCCATAGCCAGGATTCATGAGTCCAGGAATCAAGGGGTGGAAATAGGAGTGTCACCACACACTATTCCCTCCAGTGACCAACTAAGAAAATTTTTGCTTCTTGTCTCTGCAACCTTAAGGTATGCTGGTCTACAGGTCTTAGTTTCAAAGGAGGAGTGCTACCACCAGGGAACACAACAATGATTCCATTGAACTGGAAGTTAATACTGCCACCTGGCCATTTTGAGCTCCTCTTACTTCTGAATCAACAGGAAAATAAAGAATTACTGTACTAGCTGTGGTGATTGATCCTGACTATCAAGGGGAAATAGGACTGCATCTACATATCGGGGGTAAAGAAGAGTTTGCCTGGAATACAGGAGATCTTCTAGGGCATCTCTTAGTACTTCCATGCCTTGTGATTAAAGTCAATGGAAAATTACAACAATTCAATACAAGCAGAACTAACAATGGCCCAGAATCGTCAGGAATTAAAGTTTGGGTCACCCCAACAGGCAAAGAACCACGGTCAGCTGAAGAGCTTGCTGAGGGTAACAGGAACATGGATTGGGTAGTGAAAGAAGGTAGTGATAAATATGAACTTTGACGACATGACCAGTTACAGAAATGAGGACTGTAATTGTCATGAATCTTTCTTCCTATTTTCATTATGAGCATGATTGTGTGTATATATATATAAACATAATTTTTTTGTCTTCATCCCCCAATTTTTCCCTTATCATATGAAAAGTAGTATTTGTTTCATGCCATACTATTTAAAAATGTCAATTTTAAGCATGAATATTACCCAAGCAATTTCACCCTATTCTGTAATGAATTAATGCATTTCCTATTGTATGCAGAACAGTTGAACATTGTTAGGTAGAAATATGCATATACATATGCATATCTGTTACTATTTTTAATTAGAGTCTAAGTATGGTTTAAGGTAATGTGTATGGTTGCTGATTGACAAGGGGTGGACTGTGATGTTTAGGCTAATGTGTCAACTTAGCCAGATAATTGTGCCTAGTTGTTTGGCCAAGCAAGCACTGGGCTAATTGTAATACAAGGATATTTATGGGTTTTAGTCATCAGTGAGTTTACTGCATAGATGGCTGATTAAATGTACGATTAGCCAGGGAGATTGTCATCAGCATTGAGTGATGTTTTATCCAATCAGTTGAATGTCTTAAAAGGGGAAGTGATTTCAGCATTCAGAGAGAATTAATCAGCTCATCTTTGGATGCCAACATCTCTCAGAAACTCATCAAGGACCTTCACTGGGCTTTCATCAGAGACCATGATTTGCAGCCTGCCTGCAGAACCTGGACTTGTGCATCCCCACGGTCATGTGAGAGAATCTTATAAAATCTTTTACTATTTACAGATATCTCCTGTTGATTCTGTTCCCTAGAGAACCCTGACTAATACAAATATTTTCTTTATTGTGTGGGTCTCTACCCACTGATATAACTTACTATGACAAGATGAACACTTACATATTCCATAGAAGCCTGCTTCAGGTACACCCTGTCCTGTATACACTCAGCACATCCAACACCCTACACAAGTAATCCTCTCCTGCCATATTTGCCAAAAGAACATTCCCAACATTGTAGTTTTAACAACAGACCTGCAAATCCCCAGAGCTCACCTGCTACTTCCCCCAACATTCATCCCAGTTCCATGGATGGTCCAACCTAACCCCACCCCCCCACCTTACTCCCTCACAGACCACCACCACTGAACCCAATAACATCACTGCAATACTGTCACAGCCATCCATTGAAACAAATACACTCTTCCACCTTATCATAGATCTTGCCCATATGAGCATTGACTCACAACACTCTACTCTCTTTCTATCTCCTGTAAACCTATCTTTCAGATTTTAGATTTGTGTGTCTGCTTAATTTGCTTAATTCGTGTAAGTGAGGTCATATAGTTTTTGTCCTTCAGTGCCTGGTCTACTACACTAAACATAAGGTCTTCAAGAGTCATCCATGTTATCTTATGTGTTAATACTGCATTTCTTCTAACAGCTGAATAATATTCTATTGTAGGTGTATACCACAATTTGCTTATCCATTCATCTGTTGATGGACATTTGGGTTGCTATCAACTTTTGGCAATGGTGAATAAATACGCTTTGAACATTGGTGTGCATATATCTATTCATGTCCCTGCTTTCAATTCTTCTGGATATATACCCAGCAGTGGGATTGCTGGATCATATGGCAGTTCTATTATGAGCTTCCTAAAGAACTGCCAGGCTGTCCTTCACAATGACTGTATCGTTTTACATTCCCACCAGCACAGGTAAGTGTTCCCTTTCCTCAACATCCTCTCCAACACTTGTAGTCCCATTTTTTTAATAGCTGCCAGTCTAATGAATGTAAGATGATATCACATTGAAGTTTTGATTTGCATTTCCTTAATAGCTAGTAATGGTAAGCATATTTTCATGTTTTAGCCATTTGTATGTCTTCTTTGGAGAAGTGTCTATTCAAATCACTTACCCATTTTTAAAATGAGATGTTTATCTTTTTATTTTTGAGTTGTGGGGTTTCTTTACATATGCTGGATATTTGGCCCCTATCAGATACATGGTTACCAAATAATTTCTCCCGTTGAGTAGGCTGCCCTTTCACTTTCTTGACAAATTCCTTTGAGGTGCAAAAGGTTTTAATTTTGAGGAGGCCCCATTTATCTATTTTTTCTTTTGTTGCTCATGCTTTGGGTGTAAAGTTCATAAAACCATTTCTTAATATAAGATCCTGTAGATGCTTCCCTACATTATCTTCCAAGATCTTTATGGTCTTGGCTCTTATATTTAGAGCTTTGTAGTATGTTTTAATGTCAGGTAGTGTCATTCTTCTGATTTCATTTTTCTTTTTCAATTTGTCTTTGGTTATTCGAGTCCCCTTACCTTCCCAAATAAATGTGATAGCTTTTCCAATTCAGTAAAAAGATGCTGTGATGATTTTTTTAAAAATTGTGTTAAATGTGTAGATCAGTTTGTGTAGGGTAGACATCATAATTATGATTAGTCTTTCTATCCATGAACAGGGAATATTCCTCCATTTATTTAGGTGTTCTTTGATTTCCTTTAACAGTGTTGTGTAGTTTTCTGCATACAAGTCATTTACATCTTTAATTAAATTTATTCCTAGATATTTGATTCTTTTAGTTATTGTTGTAAATGGGATTTTTTTCTTATTTCCTCCTCAGATTGCTTGTTACTAGTTTAAAGAAATGATATTGATTTTTCAAATTAATCTAATAACCTGCCACTTTACTGAACTCATCAATAAGCTCTAGAAGCTTTGTGTTAAATTTCACTGGGCTTTCTAAATATAGGATCAAGTTATCTGCACATAGTGAAATATTTTTTCTTCTGCCTTTCCAATTTAGAAGTCTTTTGTATCTTTTTCTTGACGAAGTGACTGAGCAAGTAAATCTAACACAATGTTAAATAGGAGTGGTGACATTGGGCATCTTTGCTTGTTCCAGATCTTAGAAGGAAAGCTTTTAGGATTTCACCATTGAATATGATGTTAGTTATGGTTTTTTTTTTTTTTTTTTTCACATATACCCTTTATCACATTGAGGAAATTTCCTTTAATTCCTGTTATCTGAAGTGTTTTTTATCAAGAAAGGGTGCTGTATTTTATCAAATGCTTTTTTTGGCATCAATAGAGATGATCATGTGATTTTGTTCTTTTGATCTGTCAATGTGATGTATTTCATTGATTGATCTCCATATATTGAACCATTCTTGCATGCCAGAAATGAAACCCACTCGTTCATGGTGTATAATTGATTTGGTGTGTTGTTGAATATGATTAGCAAGTATTTTGCTGAGGATGTCAGTATCTAGATTCATTAAAGAAATTGGTCAATAGTTTTACTATTTTGTGGCACCATTGTTTGACTTTGGTATTAGAGTGATGTTGCCATCATAGAATGAGTTAAACAATGTTTCCTCCACTTCTATTTTTTTGAAGAGTTAAAGCAGGGTTGATGTTAGTTCTTTCTGGAATGTTTTATAGCATTCACCTGTGAAGTCATTTGATTCTGGGCTCTTCTTAGTTGGGATGTTTTTGATGATTAATTCAATATCATTACTTGTGATTGGTCTGAGTTCATCAATTTCTTCTTTCATCAATGTAGGCTGCTTCTGTGTTTCTACAAATTTTTCCGTTTCATTTAAGTTATCCATCTTGTTGGCATACAATTTTTCAAAGTATCCTCTTATGATGCTCTTTATTTCTTTGGGGTCAGTTTTGATATCTCCTTCTTCAGTTCTTATTTTACGCATTTGCATCTTCTCTCTTTTTTTCTTTATTAGTCTAGCTAAGGGTGTGACAATTTTATTAATTTTCTGAAAGAACCAACTTTTGGTTTTGTTAATTTTTTCTAGTGCTTTCTTATTTTCAATTTCTCTTAGCTCTGCTTTAATCTTTGTTCTTACCTTTTTTTTTTACTTGCTTTGGGATTAGTCTATTGTGTGTTGTTTTTTTTTCCAAATCAGCCAGGTGTGCAGGTAAGTCTTTGATTTTAACTCTTTCTTATTTTTTAATAGGCATTTATGGTTATAAATTTCCCATCCAGCACTGCTTTTGATGCTTTCTAAAGGTTTTGATACATTTTATTGTCACTTTAATTCATTTCAAGGTAGTTACTGATTTCTTTTGCAAATTCCTCCTTGGCCCACTAATTGTCTAAAACTGTGTTCTTTAAGTTCCATATCTTTGTACCTAATCTGGTTCTCTACCCCTTACTGATTTACAGCTTCATTCCATTGTGGTCAGAGAAATTACTATAATTTTAACTTTCTGAATTGATTGAGAGTTGTTCTGTGACCTAGCATGTGCTCTATCTTGGTGAATGATCCATGTGTTCTTGAGAAGAATGTACATTCTGCTGTATTTTGGTGTAATATTCTGTATATATTTATTAGGTCTGAGTCCTCTAATGTATTATTCAAGGTCTCTGTTTCTTTATTGATACTCTTTCGAGATGTTCTGTCTAAATGTGATAATCATGTACTAAAGCTCCCCAATATAATTGTAGAAACATGTATTTCTCCACTTAGTTTTTTCCAATACCTGCCTTATATATTTTGAGGTGCCCTGGTTAGGTGCATAAATGTTTATGATTGTTGTTTCTTCTTGATAGTTTACCGCTTTTATTAATATATAGTGTCCATATATATTTAATAGTTTGCCATTAAAGTCTATTTTTCTGATATTATTATAGCTACTCCTGCAGTTTTTTGTTCATTGTTTTCATGTAAAATTGTTTTGCAACATTTCACTTTCAACCTCCTTCTGTCTGTTGGTCTAAGGTGAGTTCTTGTAGACAACATATATATGGGTCATATTTCTTCATCCATTCTTCCAATCTGTGTCTATTCATTGGGGAGTTTAATCCATTAACATCCAATGTTATTACTGTCAAGGAATTACTTACATTATCCATATTATCTTCAGGTTTATGTAAGTCTTTTGTTGTTTTTATTTTTCTTTTAATCTTTTAGTTATTCTTACCAATAATCTTCTTTCCTACACTCTCCTCCAACCCTCTCTCTCCTGTTTCTTTCTTTCAACTTGCAGAACTGCCTATACTATTTCTTGAAGGGCAGGTTTCTTGTTGACAACTCTCTTAATTTCTGTTTATCTGTGAATATTTTGAACTCTCCCTCATTGATGAATGCCAGCTTTGCTAGATACAGAATTCTTGGCTGACATTTTTTTTTCTTTACTACCTTAGCTATGTCATACACCTGCCTTCTTGCACCCATGGTTTCAGATGAGATATCAGCACTTAATCTTATCAAGCTTCCCTTGTATGTGATTGATATATTTTCTCTTGCTGCTTTCAGTATTGTCTCTGTGTCTCAAGCATTGGACATTTTGATAAGTATGTGTCTTGGTGTAGGCCTGTTAGGATTTATACTGTTTTGGGTGTGCTGCACTTCCTGGGCATTTACATCCATGTCTTTCACAAGAGTTGGGAAATTATCAGCCATTATTTCCTCCAACATTCCTTCTGTCCCCTTTACCTTCTCTTTTCCCTCTGGGATGCCTATAATGTGTATATTTGTGCATTTCATGTTGTCATTAAAGCCCTTAATTCCCTGGTGACTTTTTTTCTATCTTTTTATCTATCTATTCTACTATCAGTTTGATTTCAGATGTACTGACTTTAATATGAATAATTTTTTCCTCTCCTTGTACAAATCTGCTGTTACGTGCTTAAGTGTATTTTTGATTTCTTGCATTGTGCCATTCATCACCATCATAACCATTAACTTTTTATGTATGTTTACAATTTCTTCAGTATCTTCCCCCAGTGTATTCTTAATATACTTTAGCTCTTCCTTTACTTCATTAACTTGATTGATGATATTTGTTTGGATATCTCTGATTAGTTGTTCCTTGTTCTGCATCTCCTCCTGTTTTTCACTTTGTTCACTAGACTGGGTCATATCTTCCTGTTTATGATTATGGGTTGTAATTTTTTGTTGGTGTATGGGCATCTGTTTATCTTGATGTGTTTATTTGGTTGGTTAGTTTCTCTTTCTAGTCTAGTGCTTTATTTTGTTGTTTTTGTTTCTCTGTGTGGTAAGTTTCCTTTTTGACACTTGTTTCCTCTTATTCTATATCCTTGCAGTTGTCTGTGTTTCCTTGAAAAAAGTATTAGGACCAGAGAAAAGGAAGGAGATAAGAAGAGAACAAGAATAATAGTAATAATATATTTTTTAAAAGATAGAAAAGGAACCATACAAAAGCTAGGAAAATAAAATGAGTAAAAACTCAGAAAAAAAGTACAAAGGAATAAGAATAAAAAAGGTGAAATGGAAAAAATGATACAGGGAACAAAATAGAGAAAAAAATCAAATGACTCAAAAAAGCAGAATGATGAAAATAGGGGAAAACCAAAAAAGAACAAAAAATGAAGGCCAGAAAAAGGAAGTAGAATGAAAGAAAAGCAGCAAAAAACAAGAGTTAGAAAATTGAAGGAGAGAAAAAAAAAAAGTGGGTATAAAAAATATATAAATAAAAAGAAAGGAAACAAAGAAAGGGGACAGATGATGAAGAAGAAACAAAGCAAGAACAACAACAAAAATAAATGAGGAAAAAAGGCCATCCCTCTTAAGCCCCTAAAGAGTTTCTCAGGCTCTTGGTGCTCATCAATTACCCTATCACCATGCCCTCTGTGGATGATGTATCAGGTTCCTACCACAGTAGCCTTCACTCTATAAGTTAGGAAAACAGTGGGGGGCATTCTACCAGTTGTTGAGCATGTTTCTTTCAAGTATGCATTCTGCTACTGGGAAAATAAACACAAAATGGATCTAGAAACCCACGGGATACACTGAGACAGACCTGAGCTAAAGCTCCATTGATCATCTGACTTTTATATGCCCCTGCTTTGACTGCTGATATTTTGGGTCTTCTGGAATTAATGTCAATTCTGAGTCAGTGTCTAATAATCCTTAAATGTCTGAGCATTTCATTTTCCCCCAATGCAAAGTTACCCAGGTCAAAGGGCAATTGTGGCATCTCTACCTCAGGCAATATCAGTCATCTTTTAGTACATGTTTCAACCAACCATATGAACAAACTGTTAGAGCCCTTTCTCATCCCATAAGCAGCAATATTGAATCCAGAATCTCTGTTTAGTGTGTCTATATCAATATATTCAGATACATGCAATTTTATATTCCTTCCACCCTTATCCCACACATTTAATATCCATTTGCACACATATTCCCCTGATTTCTGTCTATATAAATTTGAAAAGTCATGCAGTAATTTTGGAGTATACCATACTTCCTCATGGGCCACACTTGATTCTTCATCTTTGGAGTCTTGTTTTGATTTTAGTCCAGTTATAGTTCTGGAAGGAAAGATGGTGGTGGGGGTGGGTAAGGAAAAACTTTAGAAGTGTTTTGCAAGCCAATTACCTTAAGGCATTCTGTTGCAATTTCATCTAATGAGACAGGATTAATCTCGTCAGGTGGGAGTTTGATGGAAGACTTCTTGGGGCAGACTGGATTTCTGGTTGCATACTCCTTGGAGCAAGCTGGAGGTTGGGTGGTTGTATTTTCAGGGCAAGGTTGGGGTTGGGTGGTCACTTCCTCAGGGTGGGGAGGAGGGTATTTGGCTGTTTTCTTAGGGCAGAGCGTTAGAGGTTAATCTGGCAAAGTCTCAGCAATATTTAGTGTTTCAATGTCCCCACTGCATAATCATCAACCCATATTTATCTATCCTACTCCTCATGATTCCACTCCTTTCCAATAAGTGCCCTTACTTTAACAGCAGACACCCTGCAAAGTTGAGATTTTAGTCTCCATAGTAACTCTACTACTCACACAATGACATACTGGGCCTGGTTTTCAAAAATCATGATTCTTCAGCTGGACAACACAAGATTTTCTTTCAGGGCACCTATAGAAACTCTCACATCATTCATGCAGCACTTAAGTTGCAAATTTGAAGCCTTCAGCTCATACCTTTATTTGGTAACTGTATCCAGTATATTTAGGAACAGCCAACCAACATAATTTTACCTTTTAACTCCACAAAACTCTGTTAAAGTGTTAAAACTTCTCTCACCCAGGGTCTTGCCTCTTATAAGCATGGACATAGTCACAGCCAGTGATGATATTTTGTGTATCTCTATTGCCAACTCATGCCATGGACTACCAGAGGTCTTTGATTATGGGAAACAGAATCATTAGTGCCCTTCAATCTAATCAGAGTAGAGTGCCTATTGCAAAAATTTCAGAAACAATTCAGAAGTAAGATTCTGTTTCTCAAGGACCACTCCTGGTATCAAGCTGTATTAGTCAAGGTTTTCTATGGATGCAGAACCGACAGGAGACAGTTGTAAACAGTAAGAGATTTCATCAAATTTTCTCACATGAATATGGGGATGCACAAGTCCAAATTCTGTAGGGGAAGCTGGAAGCCCAGAATTCTAATGAAGGTCCTTGGTTAGTTTTTAAGGAGACTCTGACTGTCTGAAATAGAGATGGAACATCTCTCTTTGAATGCTGAAATCACTTCCCTTTTAAGAACTTCAACTGTTTGGATGAGCCATCACTCATTTCTGACAGCAATCTCTTCAGTTAATTGTGAATGTAATCAGCCATATATGCAGTCACCTCACTGATGTTTAAAGTCCATGAAATGCCCTTATATTACAATTAGCCCAGTGTTTTCTTGACCAAACAACTGGGCAACATTATCTGGACTAGATGGCACATTAACATAATCAACACAGCTACCTAAGAAGGTAACCTAACAGGCTGGGCCTTGTATCTTATCAGGGTTTATGGCTCAGCTAGGCTGTCAACACCTAGTTAGCAATGTGTGCCATGCTTGGAAGTTTGTTCTTTGCTCTGCCCACCAACATGATGTCATCATTATAATAGATAAGCAGGGTCCTTTGGCTATAGGTGGCTTATGCAAATCCTGTCCTTTCCTGTGGTAGCAAAGAGTAAGGGAGTTTTAAAACACCTGTACAGTGAAGGTATGCTCTAAGCCTTGACACTGGAAAGCAAATTAATACTGGTCTTTCTCCTTCAGAGGGATGGAGAAAAAATGCATTCACCTGGTCAGTGAATATTTGGTACATTCACATATACCAAATACCAGTGAAGACCATAATGAGTTCTGTGAGCATCACGATGTCTGAAACCACCATATATTCTAAAGAGGGCACTTCTGCATTCAAGTGCTGATAGGATACAGTCAACCAATATCCATTTGCCTGCCTCACTGGCCACACTGGGTTATTATTGCTATCTACGTTGGAGTAGAGGAAATCTTCATATAGAAGGTCTTTCATGAACTCAG
>JAQZBX010066892.1:0-16031 GCA_029593785.1 Cabassous unicinctus
CATCCCAAACAAGCAACTGGTACTTTCAACTCCTCCCTAAATTAATGCACAATGTCACATACACACCCGTTCTGAGTCATCATTAGGACACAAATCTCCCAGATTACCTTTTTTGCAGTAGACCTGAAAGTCTACATGACTGAAATAAGGTGGACTTTTCATAATCTCTTATTTAGAAGATGATCAAATCATGATCATATTTCCTTAACGGAATAATTATATTTTTATGTTTCTAAAAGGGGAAAAACATAATATATAATCATAGGTTAAATTTTTTTGAAAAGTTATTAAGAAATAAAATTGCAGAGAATTTACAAATAAGGATGTATCATTGCACCATATCCCTCCACACATGTACATGGAACTTTAATGGGTAGATATACCTTTGAAAATTTTAATAAATTGTATTTAGCTGTGAAACCTGTTTATTTAAATATTTCATAACTGTCTCCTGCATCCATTTCTGCATACTTTAAATCATATGTCAACTGAGGATAAAATGGACTGAATTATGGAATACTCTTCATGTTTAGGAAAAAAGTATTTTATGATTCAAGGTTCCTAAACTTAAGTCAACTGAGGCAGTCAGGGTGCACCTTTGCTAAATGTACCTATATCTCCCTTTCTCTCTACTGACAGTCAAGAATTAGTATCTTGAGGGACAGCTTAACAAGATATGGAAGACAAAGAGGGAATAAAAGAATTCTTGCTTCATGTTGACACTGTTGTGTTCTCAAAGATGGCCCAAAACCAAAAGTGTATGTATACATTTTTATGTGTATACATACATAAGTGTATGTATACATAAGTGTATGACTTACGGAGAGAAAAATATGCTCCAGACCAATTTTAGGCCATTCATCCATTCCCACTCTTGTCCCTTTCATTTGGAATTACAAGGACTTTTCAAAAAATTAAAATTTTATCTAGAATGTTGCTCCAAAGGGCCATAGGCTAAATGGAACTCTTGATCTTTCCTACTCAACTGGGTCCTTTTTTATCCTTCTTACCATGCAATCAAGGTACGTAACTTGACTTTGTAAGACTATCCTGAATCCAAATACATTCATTCCATACACCTTTGCATTTCACTTAAATGAGTAGTAAACCAAGTACATAAAACTAAAACAAAAATAATTCTGATTAATTATTGTATTACAGAAAACTAAGTCTTAGTTATGTTCTGACAAAGTCAGGCTACTGAAAATGGGGGAAGCTACAAGTAAGTTTGAGCTTCAATATCCCAAACTATAAAATGTAATTCATTTTCATCACCTCTGCTTCTCTACCAATTCTGACAGCATTTAAATATCATCTTTCAGTGAAATCTCCTTACACATAACAGTGAAGCAGTCTCTGTTTGATTCTGTCAAATAAATGAGTTATCTATCCTTCTACTTTTGTATTGATTTGAAGCTGTATGGATTGGAGGACTGTATGTTCTTAAAGTAAATCCATTCCTCTGGATTTACTTGTAAGCAAGAAATTTTGGTAAGTGTGATTTTAACTTATGATATGACCCACCTCAGTCAGTGAATATATTAATCCTATTACAAGAATCCTTTAAAAGAGAACAAATCAAGATGTAGACATGAGAAAATTATGGAAGCAAGAAGCTGAAAGCAACAAAACCCAGAAGAGAAAGGAGAGACTAGAATACACTTCCATGTGTCTTGCCAAGTGACAGAGCATTCCAGAATCACTAGCAACTGGTCTTCAGGAAAAAACATTGACTGATGATGATTTGATTTGGGTATTTTTCTCAACTTCAAAATGGCAACCTTGTAAGATAATAAATCCCCCTTGTTAAATCCAACCCATTTCATGGTATCTGCTTGAGCAGCTTAACAAACTAGAACAAAGTGTATCAGGGTAGGCAGACCAACACCGTGACCCAAAACCAAAACATCAATGATCTGCTTTATTTACCAATGCCTAGATAACCTTAGGTATCCCCAAAACTGATTAAAATGGTTAAAAAATTCCAGTGTAATGTATTATATTATTTCATTTGTTCCTTTGATATAATGTTTGCAAGCATAATTTTAATAAGTCAATCAATTCATTTTAATCAAACATTGTTCTTGATGTTAATTTCACAAAGATATCCATTGGCTTAAATTATTGGTTGCATAAATCTTATGCATTTAAATTCAGCTTCATTAGTGGATAAAAATCTGATCAGTTCAAGAACAGTAATACCTAGTAGAAGGACATCTGGCTTCTCAATATCTATTTAGAATCTGGAATAATGGAAAAGCAAAAATTCTGATGCTTACCTCTAGTAATCACGGGAAGAAAATGCATATTTCATCATGCAAACTCAGTGATAGAAAAGTAGCTGATGTACAATTAGCAAAGAGAGATTTTTCTCCTTTAGGTGTCCATAGACAATGACCACCTGGAATTTGGAGTGGATTGGATTTCAGAGAGAAGACAGGGAATGTTGGTCTCTCAATATGCAAATCCCTCTCCAGATTAAAAGTGATAATAACTGCTGAAGAGAATCCTGAATGCTATTGAATGGATGGTAATAGAAATTAAAATCCCCGGAAAATGGTAAGCATGGAGGATATATAAATTTTATTAAGATAGAAAATTCAATAATGAAAAGGGAAAAAATCAAATATTTATAATTTCACATTGCACAAAAACTATCTTTGATAAAGTTCAAAATTGAGATTTTTTAAAAGGGACTCAGGAAATACTATAATAATATGATTCATTGCTTTACTTCATCATTAGGAAATTATTATGTCTAGTCATTTGGTCACCTCAAAACAGATAAACATATATCCAATTTATTTCACAGTTATTATAGCCTATTTTATTATTTAAAACAAGCTATCAGAATATTACTGGCTCAATGAAGACATCATTATGCCTCATATCTATCTGAAAATCTTTTGATCACACAACCAGTGAGGACTAAAAGTAAGGATGAATTATGGGTCTCATCAAATATACTTCTGAAGTTTTGATGTCAATTTAAAAATCTATCATAACTGCATAAGGTGCATATTTTATCATTTTAATTTTCCAATAAGGATACTGATACAGGAGAGACAGTTCATGAAATGGTCAGTGTCATACAATAAGTAAGTGGAACTGTCAAACCCCAAGTCCAGGTTTGCTGTCTCCATAATTAGAGAACCACTGAACTGTGAAATCTCCCTCTTCTAGTTACTACCACTGTATGTATGACCTTATGAATTATATATCCAAAAATATTGGTTATGAGAAATGCATAGGGAATATGAATTGTGGAAAGAAGGGGATAAAATTTTCCTTTGTGTAATTGTAGTTTATTGGAAAGCACAAGGTAGTTAATTGAAAAATGATAACAAAAATGTGTGAATTCAATAAAGTGTTAGGGTACAAATTAATAGGAAGAAATTAATAACATTTATCTATACAAACAAAAATATTTAGAAAATGTATTTTTAAAATTCTCCTATTCCACAGGGAAAATATATAATGTACTTGAGAAATAAATTAACCATAAATATGCATTATGTACACAAATATATGAATGAAAAAATGAGAAAATCTTTCAATTAGTAATGGAGGGAACAAAAGTAGATTTACAATTTTGAAAACTATGGTATGAACTTGGGTAGAATAACAATATCAACAATATTTCAATATTGTGCCCATTTGGAAAGTAACTTTCATATTTTAGTATTCTCTAGAATAATTAAAATGCATTGGCATTATTTGTTTATTCGATGTTTACTGAATTTTCCAAGATTATCGTAGTTTTAGTTTGCTTTGCTGAAGAAGGCAGATACCATAAAATTGGATGGCTTTTAAAAATGTGAATTTATTAGGTTAAAATTTTAGTGTTTTGAGGCATCATCAAGGTGATGCTTTCATCCCGGAGACTGGCTACTAGTGATCCTGTTAATGTAAAGACAGTTATTTCCAATAGACAGGCTCACCCAATCCCACACTACAAAGGAAAAATATGTCTTCTAGTGAGAAGGTGACTTATTGTGAGTTCACAAGCAGGGAACTGGGGGAATCTTTCCCAAACCAGCTCAAAGTGAAAATGGAAGCTAGGATTTTTAGACAGGAAAGAAAAACAAGTGGAAAAAAAAGTGATTCCAGGGGTCTTGAGAGGAGGGCATATGCAAATTTTCAGTTCTTTGTTGTCTCAAGCACATCCAACTTGTCCTTTGATTTCAGAAGCTTATAAACCGCAATTTAGATACAGTTATGCAGGTGCAAGGCATTCATGTTTACTTTCTCAAACAACCACTCAAGAATATCAAACTTTTTGTCTCTGGGAAAAGTTACAGATTTACAACATTCTGTTTGGTTTTGCTTTGAAATGTTACATTTTTCATGTAAGCAAAAGGAGAAAATCTGGTTAATATTTTTCAGGGAACTAAGTGCAAAGAGTAAATTTCTAAAATTAGATTTATAGAAAACCAGTATATTTAATTTTAGAATTTATAAACTGTTTAAGGTGAGAAATTTCAATAAGCACATTTTCCCACTATCAATCCTGGACTCTTTTATCACATGGCAACACTCATAATGACATATGCAGGTCTCTCCTTTCTCTTCCAGGTTGCATCGCTTTCAGCTACTTGCTTCCATGGCTTTCTCTTCTCTTCATCTGAATTTCATTCTATTCTAAAGTACTCAGATAAGAGGATTAATATCTACCTCCTGTGAGGTGTGTCACATCTTTAGTAAAGAACTTACTCAGGAAAAGTTCCCACTTAGGATAGATTCATACCCAGAAGGATGGATTTGCTTTAAGAACTTACTTTTCTTGGGTATATACAGCTTCAAACCACCTCAACTTATCTTTTTGGTAGCTGTTGATTTGTTTTTAGTATTTTTAATGCTTTATTTTGTGTACATAAATTTTATTGGGTGTAAAATTTGCCAATATTATTTATCAACCTGGGACTTCTCTTCTAATGGTTTTAGCATTGTCTTTCTAAGAGTAGAAAGTATATTTTGATCCATACAAGTTTTTGAGTTTGTTCTATTATGGTCTTGCTTTTGATATTTTATCTATGAAATAATCACCAAACATATACTTACATATGTTTTTATTTTGTTTTATTTATTTATTTATTTATTTTTGTTGTTCTTTATTGATTTTCTTTTAATATTTTCATTTTTTCAGGAAAATTTGGACCTTGGAAACAGGTAAGAGACAATGCCTTGTTCTTGAATATTGGAAGAATATGAGCAATTGAGGGATTTTACTGAAGAAATGAGGGTAGAAAGTGGTGGTGACAGAAAAATAATCAACCTTTTGTATTGAGCATGGATAACAGTCAATTATTCATAGACTAGGGATATATATCTGGTATTATCCTGCCCCCAGAAAAACTTATGTTCTTGAAGACAATAATTTTATCTCTAACAAGATGGCATGAAGAATTTATGGGATCATTGACTTTGGTACTATTTTCTGTAGAGCATGTCAATATAATATTATGCAAATCATGTGAATGTCATACCATAACTCTATAATCAGAGGGTTATATGCATGTTTTACTAGATGAACAATTATTTAGTATATGTTCCAATATCATTTATATTCCACTAGTGGAGGGAAAAAAAGCAGGCTTTAAATTTTTGAAAATTTTACCATGAGCTTGGATAGAATGTCAATATCAACAACAGGTCAGTATTGTTCTAGCTTGGATTATCAGTTGTGTCATAGATGACCGTAAAATGAGAATTGAATTCAAATCAATAGCTAATATGGGTAATCAAATTACAATTACCCATCATATGATGGGTATAATTACCCATCATACCCATGTAATTATTATATTATAATCATATTCAATCATAATCAACAATCAGTATTGTTCTAACTTGGAATACCAGTAGTGTCATAGGTGACAATAAAAAGAGAATTGAATTAAAATCAGTAACTAATATGGGTTATCATAGAAGAGGATTACAGAGAGAGGAGTAAACTTTGTGAGAAATATTCAGTCATTTGATAAAATAATAAATGATGCATCTCTAACTTTGGAAAAGGATAAATACAAATTTAAAATACAAAATATGATCAAGGATGTAGTGTTATAATTAATAGTTATTTTTGTGATACTAGATTATCTCCTGAATGAATAATTCAATTTGTATAGATCATTTTGAGTAGGGGAAATTTTTTGTTATATATTTTTTGCATGTCTGAAGGAAGAGGTGAAAATATAAATTGAGGGCTGGGTCTACACTAAGGATGGGTTCCCATTGAACCATTTGTTCTCTTCTGTTGCCTTCACTGAGAATGATTCCCTATGCAGCTGTGTGCATACTGTGATTCCGTTCTCACTCCCCCTTGGTGCTTGACGCCAGGAAAAATTTCTAAACTGTGGAAAAAATTTAAATAAAGAAATTGCGTTTGATATAAGTGTTATAGAAATACTATAAGTTTTTAATCTTAAGTGCCAAAATAAATTGTACAAAGATACAAGGCTTTATACTGTTGCCAATGGGAGTACAGGACATTTTTAGGGCATTTTAAATTTAAATTTGCACTTATAAAATATATGGTGCAAAATGCAAGCCATAATGTAAACCATTGACAATGGTTAATAGCAAAGATTCAAAATTTGTACATCAATTTTAACAAATGTAATGTCCACATGTAAAATGTTATTAAGAAGGGAAAATGGGAAAGAGGGAGGACATTGAGTATATGGGAACCCCCATATTTTCTATTTGACTTTTCTGTAACCTAAAGTTTCAATGAAGATAAACTGTAAAAAAGTAAGACACTGAGGGAACAATTGGAAGAAATTGTCACTGTACATAAAAGGTTACAGATCTTACAGTGATGAAAGAGACAAAGAATACTTTTTAATTTTTTTTAATTTTTGTATTTTATTTGTTATTTTTATTATTACTTTTTTATTATTAATTTTCTTTGGTTATTATTTTTCTTTTTTTTTTAATTTTTATTTCAGTAAGATATATATAACCAAAATTTCCCATTAACCTCATTCAGATTTATAATTCAGTATATACTCATTTAAATTTTCACAATGTTGTTCATTGGTTATTTTGTTTGGCTATGTTTGAAGGGAGGTTTTGAATTGCAGAAGGGTCACAACTGTGGCAGGGGAGGATCACTGGTGCAAGGTGAGGGCATGTGTTGGGAAGGGTGCACCTGAGGCATGCTTCTAAGGCATATGAATATCCTCAAGTATTCATGGGTCATTGTCTTAGTGGGCGAAGACCCACACAATACCAAAAAATGTATTGACTTCTCATCCTGGGAAGTCCTGATACATTCTCTAATAGAGAAGCAAGACTCTCCTGAGTACATGCTCAGCACCTAGCAAAGGACAGCAGACCATTATACCATACCCTTGATACTGATGATTGTACTTAAGTATCTTTCCTTGTGAAATTGAAACGGTCTAGTGTTATAGGTTGCCTAATAGTTACCTCCTATTAACAGGGGAAAGGAGGAAAGGGGGAGGATGTTGGGTATATGGGAATCCCCTATATTTACTCCATGAATTTTCAGTATCCTAAATCTTCTTTGAAGATAAAATGACAAAAAAAAATTAAGACACTGGGAGAATTCATGGAAGGAAATGTCACTGTACATGCAAGACTACATATTTACAGCAATCAAAGAAATGTCAATTTTTAAAAATTATATTTATTTTATTCTTCATTACAAAATTTTAAAAAAATTTGTATTTTGTTATTTTTTAAACTGTCATTATTTCATTGTCTTATTAAATGTATTTGGTTATATACATTGTTGGCTTCATTTTTGCCCTTTTTTTAATTGGATAGTTTTGTCTTTTTTATTGTTGAGTTGTATGAACCTTTATATATCATGGATATTAAACCCTTATCGGATATATCAGATATGTGATTACCAAATATTTTCTCCTTTTGAGTTGGATGCCTTTTCACCATTTTGACAAAGTCCTATGAGGTGCAAAAGTGTTAAATTTGAGGAGGTCCCGTTTCTCAAAATTTTTTTCTTTTGTTCCTCAAACTTTGGGCATAATATCTAAGAAGGTATCACCTACCACAAGATCTTGATGATGTTATCCTACATTTTCTTCTAGGAGTTTTATGGTTGTTGTTTTGATATTTATGTTCTTGACCCATTTTGAGTTAATTTTTGTATAAGGTGTGAAATAGGGGTATTCTTTGTCTCTTTTGGATATGGCTATACAGTTAATAGAGGAAAAGCACCATTTGTTCAATAGACTGCTCTGGCTCAACCTGGGTGGCCTAAATGCTGTATCAAAAATTATGTGACTGTAGATGTGAGAGTCAGTTTCTCAGTTCTGAGTTTGGTTCCATTGGTCAATCTGTCTGTTCTCATGCCAGTACCATTCTGTGTGGCTTTTTGTTTTATTTTGTTTTGTTTTTGTTTGTTTGTTTGTTTTAACCTCTATAGCTAAGTAATATGCTTTAAAGTCAGTAAGTGAGAGTCTTCCAACTTCTTCCTTCTTTTTTGAGATATTATTTGCTATTCAGGGACCCATACCATTTCAAATAAATTTGATTATTGGCTTTCTGATTTCTGCAAAAGAAGACTGCTGGGATTTTTATTGGGATGGCATTGAATCTGAAAATCATTTGGACTAGCATTGACGTCTTAACGATATTTAGTCTTCTAATCTATGAACATGGAAAGTCCTTCCATTTATTAAAGTCTTCTTCAGTTTCTTTTAGCAATGCTTTGTAGTATTCTGAGTACAGGTCTTTTATGACCTTGGTTAAGATTATTCCTAAATATTTGGTTTTGTTTTAGTTGCTATTATAAATGGATTTTTTCTGAGTTCCTCCTCAGACTGCACATCAGTAGTGCATAGAAATGCTATTGATTATTGCATATTAACCTTGCATCTCGCCATTTTGCTGAATTCATCTATTAATTCTAGTAGCTTGGTTGTGGATTTTTCAGGATTTTCTAGATATAGGACTGTGTCATCTGGAAATAGTGAAAGTTTTACTTCTTCCTTTCATATTCTGTTGCCTTTTATTTCTTTGTCTAGCCTAATTGTTCTAGCTAGAACTTCTAGCACAATATTGAATAATAATGGTGTTAATCGGTATCTTTATCTTGTTCCTGATCTCAGTGGGAAAGTTTTCAGTCTTTCGCCATTGAGTACAATGAGAAAACTTTCTTCTGTTTCTATCTTATGGAGTGTTTTTATCAAGAAAATGTGCTTTATTTTGGCAAATGTCTTTTCTGTCTCAATTGAGGGGATCAGGTGATTTTTCTTCTTCAATTTATCAATGTGGATTATTACACTAATTGATTTTCTTGTGTTGGTCCACCCTTGCATACTTGGGATAAAACCCACGTGATCATAGTGTTTAATTATTTTTAATCTGCTTTTGGATTCTGTTTGCAAGTATTTTGTTGAGGATTTTTGCATGTATATTTATTAGATATATTGTCCAGTAATTTTTTGTAGGATCTTTTTCTGGTTTTGGTATTAGGGTGATGTTGGCTTCAAGGAATGAGTATGGTAGCATTCTTTCCTATTCAATTTTTTGGAAGAGTTTGCACAAGATCGATATTAATTCATCTTTGAATGATTGGTAGAATTCACCTATGAAGCCATCTAGTCCCAGGCTTTTCATCTTTAGGAGGATTTTGATGACTGTTTCAATCTCTTCACTTCTCATTGGTTTGTTGATGTCTCCTATTTCTTCTAAAAGCAATGCTGGTGGTTCATGTGTTTCAAGGAATTTGTCCATCTCCTCTACACTGTCTATTATTTTTTGCATACAATTGTTCATAGTATCATATAGAACCATCTTATAATCTCTTTTATTTCTACAGAATCAGTGTTAATGCCCCCCTCTCACTTTTTATTTTACTTATTTGTGTCTACTCTCTTTTTTTTCTCAGTCTAGCTAAGGGTTTTTTATTTTGTTGATCTTCTCAAAGAACCAATTTTTGGTTTTGTTGATTCTCTCTATTGTTTTTTTGTTCTCATGTATCTTGGGGCACTCAGGTTAGGTGCCAAAATATTTAGCATAGCTATTACTTTTTGGTGAGTTGCCCCTTTTATTAATATATAATGATCTTCTTCATTCCTTGTAACAGTTTTCATTTAAAATCTATTTTGTCCAATATTAATATTACTACTACAGCTCTTTTTTGTTTACTCTTGGCATGGAATATCTTTTTCCAACTCTTCACTTTTAACCTGGTTATGTCCTTACGTATGAGGTGAGTCTCTTGTAGACAACACAAAGATGGGTCATATTTTATTTTATTTTTTTAAAAGACACTTAGATTTCATAAATGTTACACAAAAAATATGGGATTCTCATACACCCCACTTCCCACACCTCCCATAAACTCCCACATAAACATCCTTCATTAATGTGGCACATTAATGGAAATTGATAAACACATCCTGGGCTTTGCCATTGAGCATGGACCATAGTTCACATTGTGGACCACACTCTCTCCCACACAGTTCTGCATGTTATATGATGATATAAAATGGCCTATATCTGTCATTGCAATGTCACTCAGGACAATTCCCAAGTCCTGAAAAAGACCCTATATTACAACTGCTTTTCCCTCTCCTTGCACCCAGAGCCTCCAGTGGCCACTGGCTCCACATCAATGTTGTAATTTCTTCTGTTGCTTGAAACACAATATGTCTATAGTAGGATACAAGTAAGTCCACACTAGTGCATAGCTCTTCCCCCCATCCTGAGAAGTCTGGGATGGTGATGTCCACTCCACCTCTAATTGAGAGGGGGTTTATATCCCATGGGGAAGAAGGATGGGATTATCCTGCCTGCAGCTGCAGACTCTCTCCATTCCCTGGAATGGCCATTTTCCATCATCATCTCTCAACCATTTGTCCTCTGTGAGTCCAATGATCTGTAGAGTAGGAGCTGCTGGTCCACCAAGGTTCCAGACCCAGCTGGCACATGGACCACCCAAAGACTCAAGTCTCTGGATATACACCTACAAACACCAGCACCAAGTATAGGTTTGAATAGAAGGGACAGTTGAGCAATAGGCAGGGAAGACATAGTTGAGTCCAACTCTTTCACTCTCAGGAGCACAAATACCAAATTATGCCCCAATGGCAAATCACCAATCTCCAGAGCCATCTGCCCTGACCAGGGGACCTGGGTGTCTCCAGAACCCTCAAGGGCCCATCAGTGTATCTTCCTCCTTTGCCAGTCACTGCCCCTGCATTTGGGCGACTGTTGCTGCTCCCTTAAAGAATGTGGCAGAGGTCTCAAAAATGGGAATTCAGTATTCTCTCATTTATTGAGTGATTCTCCACCCACTGTGACAATGCCCTGTGAACATTTGAACATTTTTATACACCTTATATTTATGCTCAGATGAATTTCCTCACATGCATCCTCCATCCCTGACACCCCACAACTACTATCCTCCCCCACCCCACATGTAACCCTTCTGTGATCCAAAGCTTCTTCAAAGATGAAGCCGTTACAATAGCTGAATGAAATTAAGGAAAATGAAATAATAATAAGTTTAAATGTAAGAGAGAAAATACATAAAAATTTAAAAAAAAATCCAAAAAATTAAATTACAAGATTGGGATTTTTAAAAAATGAAAAATATTAAAAAAACTTTTTTTGACATTTTGCCTTTCATCACTGAAATATCTTTTGTCCAGTCTTTACCGTGGCACCGTCCCCCTCTCAATCCCGTGTCTTACTATTTTTCATTTTGTTTTCAAAGATATTTTAGGTCACAGCAAAGTCACACACAGAATACAGGAGACTCTCATATACTCAACTTCTTCCCCCTATCCTCCCCCCATATTAATACCTTTTTATATGTGGATGGCAGCATTGTTATAACTGATATACAAATAGTGAAACATAGCTACTAAATATTGTCAATGGTTTACACTATGGTCTACATTTTAGGTCGTACACTTCTATAAATTTTGATGATATTTACCATGTCCTGTGTCCATCACTGTATGGTAATGAAGAACATTGCTACTGACCAGTAAATACCCCAAATTTGATCTATTCTATTCCTCCCACCCCATCTCCTTGGGGTCCATGACAACCCCCTAGCTTGACTCATTGAATGACAAGATTCATAGTTACATGCGAATTACAGGTTACAGATCTTGACACACTGGTTTATCCTCTCCTATTAGGAACTGCACTTGCTCCTGGAAGACTCCTGTCTGTCTGTTTCTGAACAAATCGATCCTCCCAAAGATGGGAGTCCAACTCCTTCCCACTCATTATGTGCATCTCCACCCACTGATACAACACATAATGACAGAATGAACACTCACACACATTCCCTAGTCGCCTGCTCTAGGTGTGCCGTGTCCCAAATGCCTCCCTCCCCAACCAACACCCTAAACCTGTGACCCTTCCTTGTCATTTTCCCATAAAAACATTACCATCTCTGTACTTTCAACCTCATATCCACAAATCCCCTTTGTTCACCTGGCCCCTCTCCCAACCCTGTCCCCAGTATCCTGAACCTTCTTACCCACCCTTCCCTATCTACATGCCTGTCAACCCTGCACCACCCAATCCAATAATATCACTACCCTCCAGTTCCATCCCTTCAATACACAACTACACTCTATCACTTTACCATAGATTACATCCGTATGGGTGATGGCTCACAACCTTCTCTTCTCTTTCCATTTCTTGTAAACCTATCTTTCAGACAATAGCTCTCTGAGACTTCTCAATTTCCTTAATTCATATCAGTGAGGTCATGTACTGTTCACCCTTCAATGCCTGGCTTGCTTCACTCAACATAAGGTCTTCAAGATTCATCCAGGTTATCCCGTGTGTTAGCAATTTATTCCCTCTTACAACTGAGTAACATTCCATTGTATATATGTACCACATTTTGTTTATCCATTCATCTATTGGTGGGTACCTGGATTGATTCCAACTCTTGGCAATAGTGAACAATGCCGCTATGAACAGTGGTGTGTTCTGTTTGTGTCTCTGCTTTCAATTCTTCAGGGTATATACCCAGCAGTGGAATCACTATATTATATGGAAGTTCTATAGTGAGTTTTTGAGGAACCACCAAATTGTCCTCCATTGTGCCTGAACCATTCTCCACACTCTCACCAGCAGTGGATGAGGGTTCCCATTCATCCACATCCTCTCCCAACACTTATAATCTGCTGTTTTTTTAGTAGCCGCCATTCTAATGGTAGTAAGATGCTATCTCATTGTAGTTTTGATTTGCATATCCCTAATAGCTAGCGATGTCTAATAACATTTCATGTGCTTTTTAGCCATTTGTATTTCTTCCTCAGAGAAGTGTCTTTTCAGGTTGCTTGCCCATTGTTTAAATAGGTTTGTCTTTTTATTTTCGAGGTGTAGGGTTTCTTTTTATTAAAGGATATTAGGCTCCTATCATATATATGGTTGCCAAACATTTTCTCCCATTGGATAGGCTGCCTTTTTACATTATTGATAATGGCCTTTGAGGTGCAGAAATTTTTAATTTGAGTAGATCCCATTTATCTATTTTTTTCATTTGCTGCTTGTGCTTTGGGTGTGAAGTTCATGAAACCGTTTCCTATCACAAGGTCCTGTAGATGATTCCCTACATTATCTTCCAAGGTCTTTATGGTCTTGACTCTTTTATTTAGATCTTTGATCCATCTTGAGATGAATTTTTTATAAGGTGTGAGATGGTGTTCCTCTCTCATTCTTTTGGATATGGATATCCAGTTCTCCAAGCACCATTTGTTTAAGAGGCCATTGCTCCCAATTGAGTGGGCTTGGTGGCCTTGTCGAATATCAGATGAGTGTGTAAATGAGGATCTATATCAGGACTCCCAATTTGGTTCCCTTGTTCAGTATGTCTATCCTTGTGCCAATACCATGCAGATTTGACAACTCTAGATTTGTAGTATGTTTTAAAGTCAGGTAGTGTGATACCTCCAATTTCATTTTTCTTTTTCAATATGTCTTTGGTGATTTGGGACCTCTTACCCTTCCAAATAAATTTTGCAGTTGGTTTTTCCAATCCATTAAAAACACATTGCTGATTTTAATTGGGATTACATTAACTCTGTAGATTAGTTTGGGCAGGAGAGACTACTTGATGATGTTTAATCTTCCAATCCATGAACAGGGAATATTGTTGCATTTATTTAAGTCTTCTTTGAGTTCCTTTAACAATTTTGTGTAGTTTTCTGTATATAAGTCCTTTACATCTTTATTTAAATTTATTCCTAGGTATTTGATACATTTAGTTAGTATTGTACATGGTATTTTTTTCTTGATTTCCTCCTCAGATTGCTCATTATTAGTGTACGGAAATGCTACTGATTTTTGAGTATTGATCTTATAACCTGCGACTTTACTGAACTCCTTTATAAGTTCTAGAAACATTGTTGTAGATTTCTCAAGGCTTTCTATGTATATGATCATGTCATCTGCAAATAATGAAATTTTTACTTCTTCCTTTCCAATTTGGATGCCATTTATATATTTTCTTGCTTCAGTGCTCAAGCAAGTACTTCTAAGACAATGTTAAATAAGAGTGGTGATAGTGGGCATCCTTGTCTTGTTCCTAATCTTCGAATGAAAGCTTTTAGGATTTCATCATTGAAGATGATGTTGCCACTGGGTTTTTCATATATACCCTTTATCATGTTCAGTAAGTTTCCTTCTATTTCTATCTTTTGCAGTCTTTTTATTAGGAAAAAGTGTTGTATTTTGTTGAATGCTTTTTCTGCATCTATAGAGATGACCATGTGATTTTTTTTCTTTCAATCTGTTTATGTGGCATATTAGATTGATTGATTTTCTTAAGTTGAACCATCCTTGCATACCCAGTTTGAAACCCACTTGGTTATGGTGTATAATTCATTTGATATGTTGTTGAATGCAATTAGCAAGTATTTTGTCGAGGGTTTTAGCATCTAGGTTCGTTAGAGGGATTGATCTGTAATTTTCCTTTCTTGCTGCATTTTGTTTGTCTTTGGTATTAAAGTAATGTTGACATTATAGAATGAGTTAGACAATGTTACTTCTACTTCTATTTTTTGGAAGAGCTTAAGCAGGATTGGTGTTGGCTCTTTTCGGAATGTTTGGTAGAATTCACCTGTGAAGCCCTCAGTTCCTGGGCTCTTCTTAGTTGGGAGGTTTTTTATGATGGAGTCTATCTCATTAATTGTACTTGGACTGCTGTGTTCATCAATTTCTTCTTTGGTCAATGTAGGTTACTTGTGAGTTTCTAGGAATTTGTCCATTTCCTCTAAATTTTCATTCATGTTGTCATAATTTTTCAAATATCCTCTTATGATACTTTTTATTTCTGTGGGGTCAGTGTTGATATCCACTTCCTCATTTCTTATTTTGTGTATTTGCATTTTCTCTTTTTTTTTTCTTCATTAGTCTCACCAAGTGTTTGTCAATTTTATTGATCTCCTCATAGAACCAGCTTTTGGTTTGTTTATTTTTTCTCGTGCTTTCTTATTTTCTATTTCATTTAATTCTGCTCTAGTCTTTGTTATTTCCTTCTTTCTACTTCCTTTGTGGTTAGTTTGTTATTATTTTTCCAATTCCTCCAAGTGTGCAGTTAGGGCTTCAATTTTAGCTCTTTCTTTTTTTGAAAATGCATTTATGGGTATGAATTTCCCTCTCAGTACAGCTTTGGCTGCTTCCGATAGGTTTTGATATGTTGTGTTGTCATTTTCGTTCACTTCAAGGTAGTTACTGATTTCTTTTGAGATTTCCTCCTTGACCTGCTGTTTGTCTAAGAGTGTCTTGTTTAACTTCCTTATATTTGCACCCAATCTGATTCTCTGGCCCTTAGTAATTTCCAATTTCATTCCATTGTTATCAGAGAAATTACTTTGTATAATCTCTAACTTTCTGAATTCATTGACAGTTGTTCTATGGCCTAGCATGTGGTCTATCTTGGAGTATGATCCATGTGCACTTGAGAAGAATGTATATCCCATGTATATCCCGCTCTATTTGGGTATAGTGATCTTATATAACTATTAGGTCCAAATTGTCTAATGTATTATTCAGAGTCTTTG
>JAQZBX010066893.1:0-16032 GCA_029593785.1 Cabassous unicinctus
CTACATTTAACGCTGGGACTAGGGATAGGTCTAAGGCTAGCAAAACGGTTAGGGTTATAATTAGGGCTTGGGTTAGTTTTAGGGTTAAGGTTAAGGTTAGGTTTAGGTGTAGGGTTAGGGTTATGGTTAGGGTTAGGTTTAGGGTTAGTGTTAGGTTTAGGGTTAGGGTTAGGGTTAGGGTTAGAATTACATTTAGGGTTAGGTGTAGGGGTAGGATGAGGTTTAGGATTAGGGCTAGGGTTAGGGCAAGGGATAGGGATAGGTTGAGGGTTTTGGTTAGGCTTAATTGTAGGGTTAGTTTTAGGGTTAGGGTTAGGGTTAGCATTAGGGTTAGAGTTTGGGCTATGGTTAGGGTTAGGGTTAGGGCTTATGTTGGGGTTAGGGTTAGGGTTAGTGTTAAGGTTGGGCTAGGGTTAGGGTTAGTGTTGGGGCTGGGGTTAGGGTTAGGTTTAGGGTTAGGTTTGGGTTTAGGCCTAGGGTTAGGGTTAGAGTTAGGTTTAGTGTTAGGGTTAGGCTTAGGTTTAGGGTTAGGATGAGGGTTTGTGTTAGGGTTAGGGGTAGGGTTACGTTTAGGGTTAAGTTTAGGGCTAGGGCTACAATTAGGGCTAGGGATATGGCTAAGGATAGGTTAGGGTTAGCGTTAGGGCAAGGGTTACAGGTAGACTTAGAGCTAGGGTTATTGTGAGTGTTTGGGCTGCAGCCAGGGTTAGGGCTAGGGTTAGGTTTAGGGTTAGTAGGAGGTTTAGGGTTTGGGTTAGGGTTAGTGTTAGGGTTTGGCTTAGGGCTGGGTTTAGGGATACAGTTTGGGTTAGGGTTAGGATTATGGCTTGGGTTAGCGTTAGGTTTAGGGCTAGGTTTAGTCTTAGGGTTTGGGTTAGGGTTAGTTTTAAGGTTAGGGCTAAGGTTAGGGCTAGGACTCGTGTTAGGGCAAGGGCTAGGATTACGGTTAGGATTATGGTTAGGGCTAGGGTTAGGGTTAGGGTTAGGGATAGGGTTAGGTTAAGGAGTCGTATTAACATTAGTGTTGGGGTTAGTGTAGGTTTATTGCTAGGGCTATGGCTCGGGTTATGGCAAGGGTTAGGGTTTGGTTTAGTGTTAGGGCTAGGTTTAGGGTTAGGGTTAGGCTTAGGTTTAGATTTAGGATGAGTGTTAGGGTTAGGGCTAAGTATAGGTTTAGGGCTAGGGATGGAGTTAGAGTTAGGTTTAGGGTTAGGTTTAGGTCTAGGCTTACTGTTAGGTTTAGATTTAGGGCTAGAGTTAGGGTTAGGTTTAGGCCTACGGTTTTGTTTAGGGTTAGGGTTAGGGTTGGGTTTAAGGTTAGGGCTATTGTTAGGGCTAGGACTTGGACTAGTACTAGGGCTAGGTTAAGGGTTAGGGTTAGGGTTTCGGTAAGGGCTATGGTTAGGGTTAGGGTTAGGGCTAGGTTTAGCGTTAGTGTTAGGGATAGCGGTCCAGTTACGGTTAGGTTTAGGGCTGGTGTTGGGGTTAGGGTTAGGTTTAGGTTTAACGTAGGTCTCCGGTTAGGGTTAGTGTTAGGGCTGGGGTTATGGTTATGGTTAGGGTTGTGTTTAGGGCTAGGGATTGGGTTAGCGTTATGGTTAAGGCGAGAGTTAGGGTTCTGATTAGTGCCAGGGTTACGTTTAGGCTTAGGGTTAGGGTTAGGTGTAGGGTTAGGTCTAGGACTAGGTCTAGGACTAGGTCTAGGTTTGGGATTAGGGTTACGGTTAGGGCTAGGGATATGGTTACGGTTAGGCCTGGGCTTAGGTTCAGGGTTAGGGTTAGGGTAAGGTTTAGACTTAATTGTAGGTTTAGGATGAGTGTTAGGATTAGGGTTAGATTTAGGGCTAGGTTTAGGGTTAAGTTTAGGTTTAAGCTTAGGCTTAGGTGTAGGTTTGGATGAGGGTTAGGGTTAGGGTAAGGGTTAGGGCTAGGTTTAGGGTTAGGGTAAACGCTAGTACTAGGGTTAGGATTAGGGTTAGTGTTAGGGTTATGGCTAGGGTTAGGTTTAGGTTTAAGGCTAGGGTTAGAATGAGGGTTAGGGTTACAGTTAAGTTTAGGGTTACGTGTAGGTTTAGGATGAGGGTTAGGGTTAGATTTAGGGTTAGAGCTAGGGTTAGGGTTAGGATTAGGGTTAGAGTTAGGGATAGGGAAAGGTTTAGGGTTAGGGACAGTGTTATGGTTAAGATTAGGGCTAGAGATAACGTTTGGTTTAGCTTTAGGGTAAGGGCTAGGTTTAGGTTTAGGGTTAGGGTTAAGGTTATGGTAATGTTTAGGGTTAGGTTTAGCCAAAGGGTTAGGGTTAGCATTAGGGTTAGTGTTAGGGCTTGGGTTAGGGCTAGGTTTAGAGATATGATTATGCTTAGGGTTAGGGTTAGTTTTAGTTGTAGTGTTAAGATGAGGGTTAGGTTTAGGGTTAGGATTAGTGTTAGGGCTAGGGTTAGGGATCGGGATAGGGCAAGGGATAGGGCTAGGGTTAGGGTTAGGATTAAGTTTAAGGCTAGGGTTAGGGTTAGGGTTAGGTGATCGGTTATGGCTAGGGTAAGTGTTAGGGTTATGGTTAGGGCTAAGTTTAGGTTTAAGGTTAGGGTTAGGGCTTGAGTTAGGGTTAAGTTTACGGTTAAGGTTATGGTTAGGTTTAGGGCTAGGATTAGGGTTAAGGTTATGGCTAGGTTTACGGTTAGGTTTAGGATGAGGGTTAGGTTTAGGGTTAAGTTTAGGCTAGGGTTAGGTTTAGGGTTATTGTTACGATTAGGGCTAGGTTTAGGGTTAGTGTTAGGGTTGGGTTTAGGGTTATGGCTAGGATTAGGGCTAGGACGAGTGTTATGTTTAGGGTTAGGTTTAGGGAGAGGGTTAGGGTTAGGTCTAGGGCTAGGGTTAATGATAAGTCTAGGGTTAGGGTTAGGGTTAGGGTTATGGTTATGTTTATGGTTAAGTGTAGGGTTAGGATGTGTGTTAGTTTTAGGGTTAAGTTTATGTCTAAGGTTTTGGTTATGGTTAGGGTTAGGGCTAGGTTTAAGGCTTTGGGTCGGAATAGGGGTTTGTTTAGTGTTAGGGATAGGTTTAATGTTATGTTTAGGGTTAATGTTAGGGTAAGCCTTAGGCTTAGGGCTAGGGCTTAGACTAGGTTTAGGTTTAAGTTTAGGGTTAGGGTTAGTGTTAGGTCTAGGTTAGGTTTCGGGTTTGGGTTAGGGTTAGGGTTAGTGTTAGAGCTAGATTTACACCTAGGGCTAAGGCTCGGGCTATGGCAAGGGTTAGGGTTTGGGTTAGGCTTAGTGCTATGATTAGGTTTAGGGTTATGGTTAGGGCTAGGTTTAGGTTTAGGTTTAGGGTAACGTCTAGGGTTTAGACTAGGGCTAGGGATAGGGATATATTTAGGGTTAGGTTTAGGGTTAATGTTATGGTTAGGGATAGGTTTAGGGTAAGGTTTAGGTTTAGAGTTAGGGTTAGGGTTAGGGTTAGGTTTAGGGTTAGGTCTAGGGTTAGGACTAGGGCTAGGGCCGGGACTAGGGCTAGCGTTATGGTTACAATTAGGCATAGGGCTAGGGTAAGGTTTTGGGTTAAGTTTAGGGTTAGATGTAGGGGTCGAATGAAGGTTAGTGTTAGGGTTAGGGTTAGGTCTAGGTTTAGGGTTAAGTTGAGGGTTAGGTTTAGGGTTAGGGCTAGGCTTAGGGCTAGGACTAGTGTGAGGGCTAGGGCTGGTTTAGGGTTAGTGTTACGGTTAGGGTTAGTCCTAGGGTTAGAGTTAGGTTTAGGGCAAGTTTTAGGGTTAGGGTTAGGGTTAGGTGTAGCGTTAGGATGAGGGTTAGGTTTAGGGTTAAGGTTATGGCTGGGGTTAGTTTTGAGTTAGGATTAGCCTAAGGTAAGGGTTAGCATTAGGGTTAGGGCTTGAGATAGGGTTAGGTATATGGTTAGGGTTACGGTTATGTTTAGTGTTAGGGTTAGGGTTAGGGCAAGCATTAGGTTTAGGGTTAAGGTTAGGTTTAGGGTTAGGCTTAGTTGTAGGTTCAGGAACAGGGTTAGGGTTAGAGCTAGGATTAGGTTTAGGGCTATGCAAGGGGTTAGAGTTCAGGTTAGGGTTAGGTTTAAGGCCAAGTTTAGGGTCATTGTTAGGCTTAAGGTTTGGGTTAGGGTAGGGTTATGTTTAGGGTTAGGGATGGGGGTAGGGTTAGGGGTTGGGTTAGTGCTATAGTTAAGTTATGTTTAAGGCTAGGGTTAGGTTTAGGGTTACTGTTAGGGTTAGGTTTAGGGCTAGGGCTAGGCTGAGTGTTAGGACCAGGGTGAGGGCTTGGGCTAGAGTTAGGGTTAGGGTTACCATTAGGGTTAGGGATAGGGTTAGGTATAGTGTTAGGGTAAGGCTTAGGGTTAGGTTTAGGGTTAGGTTAGATTTAGGGTTAGGTGTAGGGTTAGGTTGAGGGTTAGGGTTAGATTTAGGGCTAGGGTTAGCGTTAGGGTTAAGGCTTGTGTTAGGGTTAGGGTTAGGGTTAGGGTTAGGGTTAGAGTTAGGGTTAGGGTTAGGGCTTGAGTTACGGTTAGGTTTACGGTTAGGGTTATGGTTAGGGCTAGTGTTAGGGTTAGGGTTAGGGCTAGGGTTAGTTGTAGGGTTAGGATGAGGGTTAGATTTAGGGTTAAATTTATGTCGAGGATTATGGTTAGGGTTAGGGTTAGGGCTAGGGTTAGTTGTAGGGTTAGGATGAGGGTTAGATTTAGAGTTAAATTTATGTCGAGGATTATGGTTAGGGTTAGGGTTAGGGCTAGGTTTAGGGCTAGGGGTAGGATTAAGGGTATTTTTAGGGTTAGGGATATGGTTAATATTATGGTTAAGGATAATGTTAGAGCAAGGCTTAGGGCTAAGACTAGGGCTAGGGCTATGGCTAGGGCTAGGGTTAGGTTTAGTGTTAGGGTTAGGGTTAGGTTTAGGTTTAGGGAAGTTTATAATTAGGGTTAGGGATAGGGTTAGTGTTAGGTCTAGGTTTACATTTAGGCCTAGGGCTCGGGCCATGGCAAGGCTTAGGATTTGGGTTAGTGTTCAGGCTAGCGTTAGGTTTAAGTTTAGGGTTAGGGTTAGGGTTAGTTTTAGGTGTAGGTTTAGTATCAGGGTTACGGTTAGGGCTAGGTTTAGAGTTAGGGCTAGGGCTCAGGTAAGGTTTAGGGCTGGGGTTATGTTTAAGGCTAGGGTTAGGTTTAGGGTTAGTGTTAGGGTTAGGTTTAGGTGTAGGTTTAAGTTGAGGGTTAGGGTTAGATTTAGGGTTAGGGCAAGGTTTAATGTTAGGTTTAGGGTTACGTCTAGGGTTTAGACTAGAGCTAGGGATATTGATATGTTTAGGCTTAGGTTTCGGGTTAATCATAATGTTAGGGATAGGTTTAGGGTAAGGTTTAGGTTTAGAGTTAGGGTTAGGGTGAGGATTAGGTTTAAGGATAGGACTAGTTTTAGGGCTAGTACCAGCGCTAGGACTAGGGTTAGCGTTAGGGTTAAGGTTAGAGTTAGGGTTGCATTAGGTTTAGTGTTAGGTTTAGTGTTAGGTGTAGGGGTAGGATGAAGGTAAGTGGTAGGGTTAGGGTTAGGTATAGGTTTAGGGTTAGGGCTAGGTTTCAGGATTGGGATAGTGCTAGGGAAAAGTTGTGGGTAGGGGATAGGGATAATGTTAGGGTTAGGGATAGGGTTAGTATAAGGTTTAGGTTTGGGTTAAGTTTAGGGTTAGGGTTAGGGCTTGGGTTAGGTTTACTGTTGGGTTTAGGGTTAGGGTTATGGCAAGGGTTATGGTTATGCTTAGGGCTAGTGTTAGGGTGAGGGCTTGGTCTACAGCCAGTGTAAGGTCTAGGGTTAGGTGTAGGGTTAGTAGGAGGGCTAGTGTTAGGTTTAGGGTTAGGGTTAGCGTTAGGCTTAGGGTTAGGGCTGGGTTTAGAGCTAGGGTTAGGGTTAGGGTCCGAGCTAGATTTAGGGTTAGGGTTAGTGTTATAGATAGGGTTATTGTAAGGTTTAGGGTTTGAGCTAGGGTTAGGATTAGGGTTAGGGCTAGGGCTAGGTTTATGGTTAGTGTTAGTGTTAGGGTTAGGTTTTGGTTTAGGGCTAAGGTTTGGTCTAGGGCTAGTGTTAGGGCTAAGGCTAGGGTTACGGTTAGGGTTAGGGTTAGGGCTAGGATTAGGTTTAGGGTGAGAGTTAGTTTTAGGGTTAGCTGTAAGGTTAGGATGAGCATTAGGGTTAGTGTTAGGGTTAGGGCCAGGTTAGAGTTAGGGTTAGGGTTAACATTAGGGTTAGGCTTAGTTTTACGGCTATGCTAGGACTCGGGCTATAACAGGGGTTAGGGTTTGGTTTAGGGTTAGGTCTACCATTAGGGTTAGGCTTAAGTTTAGGATTAGGGTTAGGCTTAGGTTTAGGTTTAGGATGACAGTTAGGGATACGGTTAGTTTTAGGGCTAGGGCTGGTGTTAGTGTAAGGGTTAGGGTAAGGTTTAGGGTTAGGGTTAGGGTTAGAGTTAGGGTTTGGTTTAGTGCTGGGGTTAGGGTTAGGTTTGGGGTTACATCCAGAGTTAGGGTTAGGCTTAGGGCTAGGGTTAGGTTTAGGGTTAGGGTTAGGGTTAGGTTTAGTGTTAGGCCTAGGCTTAGGGCTAGGTCTAGGGCGAGGGCTAAGGCTAGGGATAGGGTTAGTGTTATGGTTAGGGTTAGGGCAAGGGTTAGTGTAAAGTTTAGGGTTAGGGTTAGGTTTAAGTTTAGGTGTAGGGTTAGAATGAGGGTTAGGTTTAGGGTTATAGCTGGAGTTAGGGTTAGGGTTAGGGTTAGGGTTAGGCCTAGGGTTAGGATTAGTGTTAGGGTTAGTTTAGGGTTAGATGTACAGTTAGAATGAGGGTTAGACTTAAGGTTTGTTTTGGGGCTAGGTCAGGATTAGGGTTAGGGTTTGGATTAGGGTTAGGGCTACGTTAATGGCTAGGACTAGGGCTCGGGCTATGGCATGGGTTAGGGTTTAGTTTAGGGTTAGTGTTAAGGTTAGGGTTAGGGTTAAGGTGAGGTTTAGGGTTAGGCTTAGTTGTAGGTTTAGGATGAGGGTTAGGGATAGGGCTAGGTTTAGTGTTAGGTCTAGGGCTGTGGTTTGTGTTAGGGTTAGGGTTAGGGTTAGGTTTAGGGCTAGGCTTAGGTTTAGGGTTGGTTAGGGCTAGATTTAGGGTTAAGTTTAGGGCTAGGGTTAAGTTTTGTGTTAGGGTAAGTGTTAAGTTTAGATTTAAGGCTATTGTTAGGGCAAGGACTAGGACGAGGATTAGGGATAGGTTTAGGGTTACAGTTAGGGTTAAGGTTAGGGCTAGTGTTAGGTTTAGGTTTAAGGTTAGGTCAAGGGTTACGGTTAGGCTTAGGGCTAGGTTTATGGTGATGTTCTGGGCTACAGCCAGGGTTAGGGCTTGGTTTAGTTGTCTGCTTAGGAAGAGGGTGGGGGTTAGGTTTGGGTTAGATTTAGGGCTAGGGTTAGGGTTAGGTTTGGGGCTAGGGTTTGTGTTAGTGTTAGGGTTAGGGTTATGTTTAGGTTTTGGTGAAGGGTTAGGATGAGGTTTAGGGTTAGGATTATGGTAAGGGCAAGGCTTATGGTTAGGGTTAAGGTTAGGGTTTGGGTTATGTTTAGGGGTAGGTTTAGGATGAGGGTTAGGGTTAGGCTTAGGGTTACGGTTAGGTTTAGGGTTAGGTCTAGGATTTAGGTAGGGCTAGGGATAGGGATAGGTTTAGTGTTAGTGTTAAGGATAATGTTAGGGTTAGGGATAGGGTTATGGTAAGGTTTAGGGTTAGGGATAGGGTTACAATTAAGGTTAAGGTTAGGTTTAGTGTTTGGGTTTGGGTAAGGTCTAGGTTTAGGGCTAGGTTTCGGGTTAGGTTTAGGGTTAGGGCTAGGGTTAGGGCTAGGACTAAGCCAAGGGATAGGTTTAGGGTTAGGGATAGTATTAATGTTAGGGTTAGGGATAAGGTTAGGGTAAAGTTTAGTTTTAGGGACTGTGTTAGGGTTTGGGCAAGGTTTAGGTCTATTGAGACGGCTAGGATTGGACTAGGACTAGGGCTAGAGTTAGGGCTAGGGTTAGGGTTAGGTTTCGGGTTAGGGTTAGGTTTATGGTTAAGTCTAGTGTTAGGGCTAGGACTAAGGCTATTGATTGTGCTAGTGTTAGTGTTAGGGTTAGAGTTCGGGTTATGGTTAGGCTTAGGGTTAAGGTTAGGTCTAGGATTATGTTTAGGCTTAGGGTTAGGTTTAGGGTTAGGTTTAGTGTTAGGGCTATTGTTAGGGCTAGGACTAGGACTAGGCTAGGGCTATGGTTAGGGTTAGGGTTAGGGGTATGGTTAGGCCTAGGGTTAGGTTTAGGGTTAGGGATAGGGTTAGGTTTAGGGTTAGGGTTAGGGTTAGGGCTAGGGTTAGGGTTAGGTTTAAGGTTAGGTTTCGGGCTAGGATTTGGGTTAAGTTTTGAGTTAGGGGTAGGGTTAGGGTTAGGGTTAGGGCTAGGGTTTGGGGTAGGTTTAGGGTTTGTGTTAGGGTTATGTTAGGGTTGGTTTACGTTTAGGATGAGGGTTAGAGTAAAGGTTAGTGTTAGGATTAGGGTAAGTGTTAGGGTTAGGTTTAGGGTTAGGGCTACTGTTAGGGCAAGGACTATGACTAGGCCTAGGGCTAGGGTTAGGGTTACAGTTAAGGTTAAGTTTACGGCTTGTGTTAGGTTTAGGGTTAGGGTTAGGGCAAGTGTTACAGTTAGGCTTAGGGCTAGTGTTAGGGTGAGGTTTTGGGCTACAGCCAGGGTTAGGGCTTGGGTTAGGTGTCTGCTTAGGAAGAGGGTGAGGGTTAGGTTTGGCTTAGATTTAGGGCTAGGGTTAGGGTTAGGTTAGGGCTAGGGTTAGTGTTTGGGTTAGGTTTATGGTTTGCTGAAGGGTTAGGGTGAGGTTTAGGATTAGGGTTAGGGCAACAGTTAGGTTAAGTGTTAGGGTTAGGGTTTGGGTCATGTTTAGGTGTAGGTTTGGATGAGCATCAGGATTAGGGTTATGGTTAGGGTTAAGGCTAGGTTTAGGGTTAGGTTTAGGGTAAGTTCTGGATTTAGGCTAGGGCTAGGGCTAGGGATATGTATAGTGTTAGTGTTAGGGTTAATGTTAGGGTTAAGGTAAGGTTTAGGGTTAGGTTTAGGGTTAGGGTTAGGGCTAAGGTTAGGTTTAGGGTTAGGGTTCGGCTAAGGTCTAGGGTTAGGGCGTGATTTAAGGTTAGGTTTAGGGTAAAGTCTAGGGTTAGGGCTAGGAATAGTCCTAGGGATAGGTTTAGGTTTAGTGATAGGGTTAATGTTAGGGTTAAGGATAGAGTTAGGGTAAAGTTTAGGGTTAGGGTTTGGGTTAGGGTTAGGGTAAGGATTAAGGCTATTGTGAGTGCTTGGACTAGGACTAGGACTAGGACTAGGGCTAGGTTTATGGTTAGGTTTAGGGTTAGGGCTATGGTTAGGGCTAGGTATAGGGCTAGGAATAAGGGTAGGGTTAGTGTGAGGGTTAGGATTAGGGTTAGTGTTAGGTTTAGGGTTAGGTTTAGGGTTAGGGTTAGGTTTAGGCTTAGGGTGAAGGTTAAGGTTAGTGTTAGTTTTAGGGCTAGGTTAGGGTTAGGGTTAGGTTTAGGGTTAGCTTTAGGATTAGGTTTACAACTAGGACCAGGGCTCGGACTATGGAAAGGGTTAGGGTTTGGGTTAGGGATAAGTTTAGGCCTAGGGTTAGGTTTAGGTTTAGTTGCAGGTTTAGGTTTAGGGTTAGGGTTAGGTTTAGGGTTAGGTTTTGGTGTAGGCTTAGGAGGAGGGTTAGGGTTAGGGTTAGTGTTAGGTTTATGTCTAGGGTTATGGTTCGGTTTAGCGTTAGGCCTAGGGTTAGGGTTAAGATTATGGTTAGGGTTAGCTTTAAGTGTAGGGATAGGTTGAGGGTTAGCGTTAGTGTTAGGGTTAGGGCTAGGTTTAGGGTTAGGTTCAGTGTTAGAGCAAAGGTTATGTCTAGGACTAGCGCTAGGACTAGGTCTGGGTTAGGTTTAGGGTTAGGGTAAGGACTGGGTTTAGTCTTAGGTTTAGGGTTAGTGGTAGGGTTAGGGTTAGGGTTAGGGTTACGTTTAGGGTTGTGTGTAGGGTTAGGATGAGTGTTAGGATTAGGGTTAGGCCTAGAGTTAGGGTCAGGTTTAGGGTTAGGGTTAGGTTTAGGGTAGGTTTAGGGCTAGGGTTAGGGTTAGGGTTAGGGTTAGGTTTAAGTGCAGAGTTAGGATGAGTGTTAGTATTAAGGTTAGTGTTAGGGCAAGGTTTAGGGTTAGGTTTAGGGTTAGAGCTAGGGTTAGGGCTAGGTATAGTGCCGGGGATAGAGCTAGGGTTAGTGATAGGGTTAGTTTTAGGGCTAGGGATAGGGTTAGGGTTAGGTTTAGTGTTAGGTTTAGGTATAGGGCTAAGATGAGGGTTAGGGTTAATGTTAGGGTTAGGGCTAAGTTAGGTTAGTGTTAGGATTACGGTTAGGGTTAGGCCTAGGTTTACAGCTAGCACCAGGCCTCAGGCTATGGAAAGGGTTAGGGTTTCAGTTAGGGTTAGGGTTAGGGCTAGGGTTAGGGTTAAGTTTATGTGTAGGATTAGGATGAGGGTTAGGTTTAGGGTTAGGGTTTGGGCAAGGTTAGGTTTAGGGTAAGGGTTTGGGTTACGGTTATGGTTAGGGCTAGGGTTAGGGTTAGGTTTAGGGTTAGGGTTAGGGCTAGGGCTAGTTTTCCTGTTAGGTTTAAGTTTAGTGTTAGGGCAATGATACGGTTAAGCTTAGGGCTAGGGTTAGGGTGAGGGTTTGGCCTACATCCAGGGTTAGGTCTAGGGTTAGGTTTATCGTTAGTAGGAGGGATAGGGTTAGTGATAGGTTTAGGGTTAGGGTTAGGGTTAGGGCTGGGGTTAGGGCTAGGTTTAGGGTTATGTTTAGGGTGATGTTTCGGGTAAATCTTTGGGTTAGGTCTAGGTTTATGTTTAGGGTGGGGGTAGGGTTAGGTTTAGGGTTAGTGCTAGGTTTAGGTCTAGGACTAGAGTTATTTCTAGGGCTAGGGTTAGAGTTAGGGATATGGTTAGGGCTAGATTTAGGTTTAGGATAAGAGTTAGCATTAGGTTTAGGTTTAGGGTTAGGATGAGTGTTAGGGTTAGGGATAGGTTTAGGACTAGGTTAGGGTTATGGTTAGGGTTAGGCTTAGGTTTAGGCATATTTTTACGGCTAGGACTAGGACTCGGGCTATTGCAATGTTTAGGGATTGGGTTAGGGTTAAGGCCAGCGTTAGGTTTAGCGTTAAGTTTAGGGTTAGGGTTAGGCTTAGGTGTAGGTTTAGCATGAGGGTTATGGTTAAGGCTAGATTTAGGCTTAGTGCTAGGGCTGGGGTTAGGTTTAGGGTTAGAGTTAGGTTTAGGGCTAGGGTTAGGGTTAGGTTTAGGGTTATGTTTACGGCTACGGTTAGGGTTAGGGTTAGGGTTAAGGTTTGGGCTGGAGTTAGGGTTAGGTTTAGGGTTATGTTTAGGACTAGGTTTAAGGTTAGTTTTAGGGTTAGGGTTAGGGTAGGGTTAGGTTTATGGCTACCCTTAGGGCTAAGACTCGGGCGAGGGCTAGTACTAGGATTTGGGTTAGAGTTACGTTTAGGGTTAGGGATAGGTTTAGGGTTAGGGTTAGGGCAAGGTTAAGGGTTAGGTTTAGGGTTAGGTTTAGGGTTAGGATTATGGTTATGGCTGGGGTTAGGGTTAGTGTTAGGGTTAGGGTTAGGGCTAGGGTTAGTTTTAAGTTTAGGGTTAGGGCTTGAGCTAGGTTTAGGTTTATGGTTAGGGTTATAGTTAGGGTTAGGGCTACGGTTAGTGTTAGTGTTAGAGTTGGGTTAGGATTATGGTTAGTGTTAGGGTTAGGGTTAGGTTTAGGGCTAGGTTTACAGCTAGGGCTAGGGCTCAGGCTATAGCAAGGTTTAGGGTTTGGATTAGGGTAAGGGCTATCGTTAGTGTTAGGGTTAAGTTTAGGTTAGGGTTATGCTTAGGTGTAGGTTTAGGATGAGGTTGAGGGATAGGGCTAGGTTTAGGATTAGGGTTAGGGCTGGGGTTAAGTTTAGGGTTAGGGTTAGGTTTAGGGCTAGGTTTAGTTTTAGGTTTAGTGTTAGGGTTAGGATTAGGTTTAGGGCTAGGGTTAGGTTTAGGGCTAGGGCTGGGGAAAGAGTTAGGTGTGGGGTTACTGCTAGACATAGGATTAGGCTTAGGGCTAGGGTTAATTTTAGGGTTATGGTTAGGGTTAGCTTTAGAGTTGCAGCTAGGCTTAGGGTTGGACTAGGGCGAGGCCTTGGGCTAGGGATAGGATTACATTTACGGTTAGGTTTAGGGCTCGAGTTATGGTTAGGTTTAGAGTTAGGGCAAGGGTAAGTGTTCGGTTTAGGGTTAGGTTTAGTTTTAGGGTTAGGTATAGAGTTAGGATGAGGGTAAAGGTTAGGGTTAAGTCTAGGGTTATGACTAAGATTAGGGCTGGGTTTAGGGTTAGGTTTAGAGCTTGATTTAGGGTTAGATTTACGGTTCGGTTTATAGTTAGGTTTAGGGCTAGCATTAGGGTTAGGGTTAGGGTTAGAGTTTGGGTTAGTTTTAGGTTTAGGATGAGGTTTAAGGTTAGGGTTAGGGTTAGGGTTAGGGCTAGGTTTTGTGTTAGGGTTTGGTTTAGGTTTAGGTTTAGGGTTAAGTCTAGGGTTAGGTCTAGGAATAGGGTTAGGTGTAGTGCTAGGGTTAGGTTTAGGTTTAGGGTTAGGGCTTGGGTTAGGGTTATGGTAAGAGTTAGGGTAATGCATAGGTGTAGTGTTAGGATGAGGATTAAGTTTAGGGTTAGGGTTAAGGCTAGGTTACGGTTAGGTTTTGGGTTTGGGTTAGGTATAGGTTTACCGCTAGGACTAGGGCTCGGGCTATAGCAAGAGTTAGGGTTTGTGTTAGGGTTAGGGCTAGCGTTAGGGTTAGGGTTAAGTTTAGGGTTAGGGTGAAGCTTACTAGTATGTTTAGGGTTAGGTTTAGGTTTAGGGCTAGGCTTAGGGTGGGGTTACAGTTAGGTTTAGGGTTAGGGTTAGGGCTGGGTTTAGGTTTAGTGTTGGGTTTAGAGCTAGAGTTAGGGTTAGGTTAAGGGCTAGGGTTAGGTATAGGGTTAGGGTTGGGTTTAGGTTTAGGGTTATGGCTAGGCTTAGGGCTAGGACTATGTCAACAGCTAAGGCTAGGTTTAGGGTTAGGGTTACGGTTAGGGTTAGGGCTAGTGTTAGGTTTAGTTTTAGGGCAAGTTTTAGGGTTAGGGTTAGAATTAGTTTTAGGTTTAGGGTTAGGTGTAGGGTTAGGATGAGGGATAGGGTTAGGGTTAGGTTCAGGGTTAGGGCTGGGGATAGGGTTATGGTTGGGGTTAGTCCTAGAGTTAGGATTAGCCTTATGGCCTAGGTTAGGGTGAGGGTTATGTTTAGTGTTCAATTTAGGGTTAGGGCTAGGCTTAGTGGTAGGGCTAGTGCGAGGGCTAGGGCTGGTTTAGGGTTACTGTTATGGTTAGGTTTAGGGCTAGGGTTATGGTTAGAGTTAGGGCAAGGTTTAGGGTTCGGTTTAGGGTTAGGGTTAGGTGTAGTGTTAGGATAAGTGTTAAGATTAGGGTTAGGGCTAGGGTTAGGATTAGGGTTAGTTGTAGAGTTGTAGGGTTAGAATGAGGTTTAGGGTTAGGGTTAGGGTTAGTGCTACTGTTAGGATTAGTGTTAGGGTTTGGTTAGTGTTAGATGTACAGTTAGGATGAGGGTTAGACTTAAGGTTTGTGTTGGGGCTAGGTTAGGGTTAGGGTTAGGGTTAGGGCTTGGTTTATGGCTACGGCTGGGGCTCGGGCTATGGCATGGGATAGGATTTGGTTTAGGGTTAGGGTTAAGTTTAGGGTTAGGGTTAAGGTGAAGTTTAGGGTTAGGCTTAGGTGTAGGTTTAGGATGAGGTTTAGGGTTAGGGCTAGGTTTAGGGTTAGGGCTAGGGCTGAGGTTTGGGTTAGGTTTAGGGTTAGGGTTAGGTTTAGGGCTAGGCTTAGGGTTAGGTGTTGTAGGATATGGAAAAACATCTTTCCCGCTCCTACTCCCTTTAACTCTTCAGGCACCTTGTCAGCTCTAGCACCTTCTCCCAACCCCCATTTGACATGGCCGCTAAAGCTAAAACTAGGAGAAAGTTTTCTGCCCTCCTCCCTAGCAACAGCAACCACCAATGCCTAACCACCATTCATCTTTAAACCCACCAATCCCTACTCTCTTCCCTGTTCACGCCACAACCTTCCCGCCAACCCCACGCCCGCCAATCAACAACCGTCACATCCCCCTTTACCCTATGAATAGTGTTGCACTTCCTGAATAAACAGACCTGCGCCACCAGCCTTGTCTCCGCAGCTTCTTTACTGCATCGCCCTCCACACCGGATTCCCCCACACACCAGCCGGGCCACCAGCTCGGGGTCTCCTCTCCCACCCGGAGAGAGAGACAAACCACAGCCTCGTTATTTTGGTGCCCAAACGTGGGGCACTCCGTGTAGCTACCAGCTCACCTCGTCGGATCCGGTAAGGGCTCCGCCTGGCCTCGTGGCACGGCGGACAGAGCACCCTGTGTCCACCTTCTCTCCCCTTCCCCTATTTCCTCTTTTTGTGCTTCTCCCGGTAGTTCTCCTCTTCTCTCTTAGACTCCGGTTGTCCTTTGCCTCCTTCCACTCTCTCCTTTGCACGAAAAGCTTTACCCTGCCCCTCCTCCTTTCCCTTCTGAGGAGAAAGAAACCCCCCACCCGCTGTCCTCCATTCCTACTTCCTTTACGCTTCAGAAACCCCCTGGTCTGCACCAGTTCAAAGTCGGCTGCTAGGCGCCGGCTGAGGCGAGGCGCCATGCGGAACCGCGGCCCGGGGGCGGACCCGGCGGGGGGGGCCGGTGCCACCGCCGCGGCGGGAGTAAGGGAAGCCGGGGGAAAACCCCGACCCCCCCGGCCGACCCGCGTGCGCGCGGCCGCGCCGGCGCCCACCGGGCTCCCCGGGAAAGGCCGCAACGCCCGCCGCAGCTGGGGCGATCCACGGGACGGGCCCAGCTCACGTCCAGAGTCACCACCGCCACCGGCCCCCGGGTGCCCGTGCCCCCGTCGGGCCCGCGGGACCCCGCGGGGGACCCCGCCCCCAGAACCCAGCCGCCGCCGGGGGGCCCACCCACCCCTGCCGACGGCCGCCCCGCCCTCCCCGGGAGGAGGAGGGGAGGGCCGCGGTGCACGGGGAGGGGGGGTCCGGGGCGGAGGGGGGGCGGGACCGCGGGGTGGGCCCAGGTGGGGGAGCCCCGGGCGTGGGGGGGGCGGCGGCGCCTCATCCAGCCACGGCACGTGGACAAGAGGCAGCTCTACTACCTTATGTTACAGAAATAGGACTTAATTTGTGGGGAAAAGATTTATTACACCAATGGGGAGCTTATTTGGATATTCCTCATGTTTCTGATGCAGCTGAACATCTTATTGCTCTGGCTCTTGAGCCTCTTCAAACAGAGTCTAATAAGCCCTCTAAAAATGTGGAGGCAGAGGATTCTGTCTCTGATCAGCTTAAGGCCAATTTACATCTCTATCAAGCTAGTAATAGCTCTTCAACTCCAGCTGTGGATATTAACCCTTCAAGTTCCAGCAGCAACTTTATAAACCTCCTACTGCTTACATAATAATAAGGCTGTGAGATGATAAAAGCTAATAAAATTAAATCACTGGAAAAGTAATAGAACTTAGCAATACAGTTTCCAAAAATTTTCTCAAACAGTAAAATCACAGATATATGTTTCTATTGATGTGTTGTAACTTGCTTTTTGTTTGTATGTATGTTCAGTGTCAGTATATATTTTAATACCTCCGGATAGTAATATTAAATTAACAAATGAAAATTATTATAAGAGCTCTATTCAAATGGCCAGCATTAAATAATTACTGATATTAATAAATATGGGTATTAATGTAAAATAATAAAAATAGTTATGAATAAACTAAATCATTATTCTAACAAGTTTGTTTAATGCTAATGGTAATTATATGTTGTCAA
>JAQZBX010066894.1:0-16032 GCA_029593785.1 Cabassous unicinctus
GATTTGGGGGATTTTGTGTGAGCATCTTGATCTCTAAACTTCAGCATTTTCCATAAACGTAGGCCCGAATTGGCTGAGAATGAATTAGAAAAACGTTTTTTTTTTAATCTTTCAAAATATTTGATCCTTTAAAATTTGTCTTTTGTGGTCCTAACTATAAAACTGGTATACACTCCTTATAGAAAAATCAGACCAGTAAAACAGATTATAGGAAATACCCATCATCCCACCTGCCTGGAGACAAATCACTATTAACATTTTGCATCCATATATATATATATGTATTGCAACATGCTTATACATAGAACAAAATTTACAGAAAATGTTCACTGTTCCTGTAACCTGCGTTTTTTTTCACTTAATACACCATGGTTACCTTTCTGTTTTATATATTATAATTTTTAATAGCTGCACAATATCTTACTGTATGTCTTAACCAGTTTTAGTCAATTGCTTCCCTACTGTTGCACATTTAGATAGTTCCCCAATATGAACAATTGTTTTTAAATGGGCAGAAACGTTTAAATGTGTGTAATTGCAAAACCACTCCATGATGTAACCAAATTATCAAACCGTAAAAACTCAGTGCCTGGCAATATCCATTTTTGACTAATTCCTCATTTTGACCAAGTTATCTCTCTTTTCACCTGGAGTACCTAGTTCTATTCCACCATACTTCACGCCATCTCCTTTTCCAGCTCTCACGCATCAATCTCTTCAAACCCTCCTCCACTCCACACTTCTCTCACTTTTCTAGACTTCCACCAGACCTTCATCCCTTAGAATTCCCTGTTAACCTAACCCAAGCTTTTCACCTCAACCCCCGCAAATTCATTCCTCTGAACCTTACCCTACAACTTCTGTACCTCTCCTCTCAATATTCAACCCGCCCCCCCCCCCATACTGCATTTTCTCCTTAACTATTCCTGAGAGCAGTTCTGAGTCTCTGCAGACCCTTTTCCTGGACTGTTTTGGGTCCTTCTACATCCTTCTGAGGATGGCTTTTCCTCCCTGTGTCCAAGAAACATCCTCTTAGCCCACCTTTTCTAGAAGAAACCTTCACTGTCCCCTTACTCCTTTGAAAATTGTGAGAGAACTGTGCCTGACCCAAGAAGCCTGGGGAAGGCTCAGCCGCTCCCTCAGGGCCGTATCTAATCAGGTCTGACCCTGACCGTGGCCCTGGCCCCAGCCATCTCCAACCTGTACTGCCTTCCCCTCCCCCCTCCAGCTTAATGAATTCCAGTGAAACAGCGGTGAAAAAACTGTTACCCAAGAGCCACTTATCTCGGGTGATTATTCGGGACAACCTCAGTGCACAACGAATCTTTGAGATGGAGGTAAAGTAGTCACAAGCTTTTGCATTAGAGGTATTAGTAGCTTGACCCTTATTCATTTCACTCTCCCTGCTGACTCTGGGAGGCCATCACAGATCTTAGAGGTGATAGAGAATCCACAAGGTGCTCTAATGTTGGCCCATTTCACAGTCGAGGCAATTGAAATCCTTGCCCAAGGTCCCACAGTTGCTCTAGACCGAGGAGACCAGGGAGAGAGATTCTGTCTCTTGGCTCTTGTGGGTTTTTTTTTTTTTTCCCTCAAAGATACTACCTTTCTGTGTGATCAGAGGGAATCCATAAATGGATTCCTACTATCTTCCTTAAGAAGAAGCCTTGGGTCCTAGAGCTTTAAGTGCCATCATCACTTTCTGGTCAATCTTTTTCTTTTAGGGATTGTTCCCATTTTCTGGATGAGAACTGGGGCTCTTCTCCCACCTTTTGCTTATGGATGAGAAGGGTTTGACCTGCTTACCTGAAAGCTCTCAGGAGAAAGGGAAGGGCAACCACAGTGCTGTCATCCCACTGCTCCCCACAAGCACTGATTGATGAATTCATTAAATGAGTCTGTGGGGTTTTCTGGGGATGGGAACTATGTTGGGCCCTAGGAAGAGACTAGAATAAGATGGACTTCAAGCGAGCAGGCAGCCCAGAGTTGAGCTGCTGCCCCTTTCTTGACTCTTGGGCTTTCCTCCATTGTCCCTGACCCAAGTCTGGATGGGCTCATGGGATTCTAATGTCAAAAGGGTGAGAGGGGTGGGGGCAGGTAAAAGAAGCTTAAGAGATGCTGCCAGATTCCCTTAAAGCTACAAAGACCAAAAGAAGAGTAGGGGCCTGACATTACTCCCTCTGGTAAGCTTCCAGTGGCGTGGTATAGTGGAGAAAAGGTGAACTTGGAGTTGGACAGCCCAGCTCTGTGGGATCTTTGTATTGCCTTTGTGTGCGGTGATCTCTGGGACATCCCATTGGTAAAATGGGATGTGTTAGGACCCTCTCGGTTGCAGGTGACATGAATTGAGCTTGAACAAATTCAACCGAAACAGAGAATGATGTGTTTACATAATCAGTGGTAGAAAGGGCAGGGTCAGTCGCCAGAGCTTGGGATGAGAGAAACCAAGGGCTCCACAACTATCGGGTGGGTCTCCCACCCCACCTCTTCACCTCCTTTGTCTGTTTCTTTGCGTGTTGGCATCATCATCGGATTGGCTCTCCCTGGGGAGCATGGCTATAGAAAACCTTGGCCAGTAGACCAGAAAGCAAATGAAATGTTTCCACTATTGCTCCAATTAGATAAATTCTGGAGAAGAACTCCAGTTGGCCCAGGTTGGGTCATGAGCCCATCACTCCTCCAAACAGTACGGCCAGGTGGTGTGGGGTATTTTGACTGGCCCAGGCTGGGTTGGGGGCCAACCCCTATAACCAGTGCATGGGGGATGTTTACCTCTGGCAAACGGGGTGAGGATCCCAGATACTGTACCTGGAAACTCTCTTGATTTGGCTTTTTATATATGCCATCCTTCAACCATCCAGAAGCTTCCCTTTAAAAGCTATATTGAGCCCATACTTGTGTTGAAGGTGTTTTGCAGCCATCACATATCATTACCCCCATTTAAGAGCTAAAGGAAATGGAGGCTCAGAGAGGTGGAGTAACTTCACTAAGATCACACAGTGAGTCACGGCAGAGTTGCAAACCCTGGTCTGACTGATCATTATGCAGGATTTTCCCCTTCAGGACAGGGACTGTCTTCTCTGTTTATACCTGCATGTCTGGTTTACAGGAATTCAGTAAACCTGCGGGACCGAGAGCCAGTGTTTCTGTCTCCCCCACCAAAAGTGCTCACATTCGGGGAAGAGGCAGCTCTGGGTGGCCACTGATTTCTCAGGGCCTCCACAACGACAGCTAAGAGCTAGTGTCTTGAGAATCCTCAGGGCGTGCTCCAAGAGCAGCGGGTGGCTGGTATCCCTTGATCTATGGCCTTGCTTCTTAAGTGGGGGTGATTTTGACACCCCCTCCCAGGGGACATTTTTCGTGGTCCTAAGGCTGGCACCTGGTGGGTAGAGGCCAGGTATGCTGCTAAACATCCTACAATGTGCAGGGCCGCCTCCCCTCCCCACCCCATATCAAAGAATGACCTGGCCTCAAATGTTACCAGTGCTGAGGTTGAGAACCCTGATCTGTGATAAGGGTCATGTTCAAGAGTAACTCACCAGCATGGAGAAACCAAAGAGCCTTCTGTTGTAGGATGGCCTTGAAAATGGTGCTACAAAACGGCCACTTACTTCTTAGCGGCTGTATCAGAATCATCTCAAATACATAATAATAGAGATTCCTGGACCCCACCCAAGCCCCATTCAAGCTCGAACCTCTGGGGTCTATATTTTGATTAAGCAACTGAACTGTTTCTGATGCTCAGCTCGATTTAGAAACCACTGATTTGAAGTAAGTCTCTTTAGTGCCCATATTTTCTGCCACCCACCCTCCCTCTGCACTTTAACTCACTATGTCAAATAATCACGCCAGCATTGACTGACCTCCATGGAGAACTCCTTTGCTTAACACGGTGCTAGATCTGGAGACAAGGCTGGTGCTTATCGGCGTCTCCTGGAGAGCTGGTGAAAAATGTAGACTCTCAAGCTCACCTCCCACCACATGCTGTTGCTACAAGCCCTCCAGACTTCAAAACCCAGCCCCGGTTTTTAGGCCAATCCTTCCATGAGCCTTTGCTTGTTGTCTGCCTTTGAACTCTTTGCTTCTTCTCATTTTCAACATTGCTTAGGGACACCGCCCCAACTGCACCATAGTTGCCGTGAAGGCCATTGGCTGATTGTTCTTAGTAATGCCTCCTGCAGCTAGTTTTTTTTTTTTTTTTTCCATTTAAAAAAATTATTTAAGTATATCATTCATGCATGGACATACATAAACAATAAGTGTATAGTAAAAGTTGTGAACTTACAAAACAAACATGCATAACATCATACAGGGCTCCCATACATCACTCTACCATAAATACCTTGCATTGTTGTGAAACATTTGTAACTAATTTTGAAAGATCATCATCAAAGTATTACTAATAATTATAGTCCATATCTTACATTTGGTGTATTTTTCCCCCAACCCACCCTATTGTTTTGTTTTTTTTTTTGTTCATAAATCCTACAATATATCTAAAGTGTACAATCACTGGCATTTGGTATAATCACAGAGTTGTGCCTTCATCACTTCAATCATTATTAGAGCATTTTCATTATTCCAAAAAAAGAACAAAACAACAACAAAAAAACCCCACTGTCATACCCATATGTTAGCGCTAACAATGACAGATCCTGTGATGTGCTTTCACCACTTTTCTATTCATTTCCAAACATTTACAAACAACTTTTTACCAATTCTTCACAGACTAAACCTCAGCTTTTCATTCTGTAACAACATTCTATTTTCTGGTGACTTACATTCTAGCTATTAACTCTGTGACTGCTCATTATACTTAGTTCATAAAAGCGAAATCGTATAATATTTGTTCTTTTGTACCTGGCTTGCTTCACGCAACACAATGTCCTCCAGGTTCATCCACGTTGTCATCTGCTTCATGACTTCATTTCTTCTTACAGCTGAATAATATTCGACCATAAGTATATACCACAGTTTGTTTACCCATTCTTCAGTTGATGAACACCTGGGTTGTTTCCAACTTTTGGCAATTGTGAATAATGTTGCTGTGAACATCGGTGTGCAGATGTCTGTTCGTGTCACTGCTCTCAGTTCTTCTGGGTATATACCTAGTTGTGATATTGTCGGGTCACGTGGCAGATCTAACTTCCATAGGAACTGCCAAACTTCCACAGTGGCTGTGCCATTCTACATTCCCACCAACAGTGAAGAAGTGTTCCTATCTCTCCACATCCTCTCCAACCCTTGTAGTTTTCTGTCTCTTTGAAAGTGGTCATTCTAGTAGGTGTGGAATGATATCTCATTGTAGCTTTGATTTGCATTTCCTAGTAGCCAGTGATGCTGAACATTTTTTCATGTTTCTTTTTTTTTGCCGTTTGTATTTCTTCTTTAGAAAAATGTCTGTTCATGTCTTTTGCCCATTTTTTAATTGGGTCATTTGTCTTTTTTATTGTTGAGTTGTAGGATCTCTTTATATATCATAGATATTAAACTCTTATCAGATATGTGATTTCCAAATATTTTCTCCCATTGAGTAGGCTGCCTTTTTACCCTCTTCACAAAGTCCTTTGAGGAGCAGAAGCATTTAATTTTGAGGAGGTCCCATTTAACCTATTTTTTCTTTTGTTGCTCGTGCTTTGAGTGTAAAGTATAAGAGACCCCCACCTACTACAAGGTCTTGTAGATGTTTCCCTACATTATCTTCTAGGAGTTTTATGGTCCTGGCTTCTCCGTTTAGGTATTTGATCCATTTTGAGTTGATTCTTGTATAGGGAGTGAGATAGGGGTCCTCTTTCATTCTTTTGGTTATGGATATCCAGTTCTCCCAGCACCATTTGTTGAAGAGACTGTTCTGTCCCAGAAAAGTGGACTTTGTAAGCTTATAGAAAATCTATTGCCCATAGAGGTGAGGGTCTATTTCTGAACTTTCAATTCAATTCCATTGATCAATGTGTCTATCTTTTATGCCAATACCATGCTGTTTTAGTCACTGTAGCTTTATAATATACTTCAAGGTCAGGAGCCTGAGTCTTCCAACATCACTCTTCTTTGGGATTTTTTTTTTTTGGCTATTTGGGACCCCTTTCCCTTCCAAATAAATTTGGTAGTTGACATTTTTATTTCTGTAAAGTAAGCTGTTGGAATGTTGATTGGGATTGCGCTGAATCTATAAATCAGTGTGGGTAGAATTGACATCTTCACGATGTTTAGTCTTCCAGTCCATGAACGCGGAATGTCCTTCCATTTATTTAGGTTCTCCTTGATTTCTTTTCTGCTAGCTCATTTGAATAAATAAATGAGTGACTGAGACATGGCGTGTGCTTTCCTACCACTCACAGTCTTACTGAGGACAGGACAGAATGAGGACAGGACAGAAGAAATAAGTCAAATTCAGTGTGATATAGGGTATGTCACAAGCCTATATCACTTGCCCAAACAAGTGATATGGACAGGGTGATAAGAGAGGGAGAAGGGAGGAAGGAGATGGATTCTGTAGCCCCTTTCCCCTCTGCCTCTTATTGACCAGTCTTCAAATAGAGCTGTCAAGGTCAAAATTAGGATCCCAGCCTGTGGACTGTCAGAAGGCTGCCCCTAACTTCATAGGGGTTATCTAACTCAATGCCTACATTTTACAAATAGGGAAACTGAGGCTCCCCATGAGTCACGTTATTTAGGGAATATTGGCTCCACCTGGCACATGCCCCCCCCCCTTCCCCAGATCAGCAGCAGACATGCTTGCCTTGCCGTGACACGGCTTCTTCATCCTAACCCCCCACTCTGTTTTTTGTAAGATAAGAGCTTTAGACAAGACCAAGAAGAAGATGGGCCACTTGCATGACCACCTGAAAAAAAAGTTCCTGACCGACCAGCTCAGAAAGCTGGGGCGCTGGAGACGGGAATACTCGAACATCCAGCAATACCTGGATAGCACCCGAGCATACAAGTTTCAATTCAAATTCAAGCAGGACAAAAGCCACACACCCTAGTCAAGAAACCCTTTTGCCCTGGGGTGGCAGCAGCCACACTCAGCAGGCAGAAGGAGAACTAGAAGCTTGTCAGCCTCCACCATCAGAGCAGTCATAGCAGCCACAAGAAGCCGAGACCAGGAGACAGCGGAGCGCGTACCCCCACCAACTAAAAAAAGAAAAAAAAAAGAAAAAAGAACTCAGCTAGTCTAATATTCCTTGCCCCATCCCCTCCCCCTCTATTCTGGTGAAGGAAGCCTGATAGTCCTGTAGCTGCTGGAGCCGAAGAGCTGAATCAGACCCACTTCTATGGTTAAGGCAAAGCTTGACCTTTGGTGCCCACTTATGCAAGGTGACCTGCCGGGCCAGGTGTGCTGGGCTAATAGTACCTTAGATGGGAAGGGCTCAGTAACACCACTGCCTAGAATTCTAGTGGTAAGGAGGTCAAGGTCGGGCGTCAGGCCTGGGTTAAGCCCTATTTCTGCCACTATCAGCCAGATGACCTCATAACCTCTGGCAGCCTTGGTTTCCTTATCTGCAATAATGGGGGTGGTAAGAGAACCCAGTTCCAGGGACTGGCGTGAGAATTCAACGAGCTCATGTGTGTTTAGCTGTTGGCCCAGAGCCATCATTTCTCCTTGGACTCATCATCATGGCTCCAGTGACTTCCAGCCTGGCTGGTCCCCACTCCCTGGCTTTCCTGTTGTTCCAAGCCATACCCCAATAGCCTTTCCCTGCATGGACCCATGATCTAGAATGCCTCTTCAGCCCCCCTCCTCCCCCCGGGGCTCTCACGAACTTCTCTTTGTCCTTCAAGATTCCTGTCCTTTATCTCCTGTCCAATCCCCTGCCCCACCCGCCCAAGCCACATGGGCTGCTTCTCCCCCCTGAACTTGGATTACCTGTGGCAGCTTCATTCTGCCTCATGTGGTCATTGTGTGAGTATTTATCCTAACCCCTGATTAGATTGTATTCCCTATGAAGGCAGGGACCAAGGATCCGAGGGCCTTGTCTGTGATGCTTCCCCTGTCTGGCCCCAGCAGGACAAACAGGTCCCTCCTTCCTCGGACCCACCCTCTGCGGGCCCATATCTCTGTTTTTGCATCCAGGCCACTATTTACCCACCGTCTCCCTGGCCAGGGTGTGAATGGCTTGGTGGCAGGGACGCTGACTTGTTCATCTCTGTAACCACCCTGCTAGCCACGGCTGCTAGGTAAGGACCTTAGGCCGCTTGGTGGCTTCGGGAAGCCCTCCTGGGGATGTGCCCCTCCCTCCCTTATCCTCTTTAACCCCCACGGCATGGCTGCCTGGAGCTATCCAGAAAGCTCTCCTCTAAGCTGGATCTCAGGGAGCCGGGAGCCTTGGAGTGGATGTGGGAAAGCAGATATTCATGATGTTTTGATTTGCCCCTTTTTTGACTTGCTTTGAGAACCTGGAGCCTGCTACTTTTCAGTGGGAGCCTAAACAATCCTTTTCTAGGTTCTGGTCTGTTTCTCAGCTGAGCACAACCGATGAGAATAATTGATTTTAAATGTATATGCAAATATTTTAAATTTATCTTACAAACAACAAGACCACATTTACCAAAAAAACCTCTTCTGTTATAATCAAACACTGCCCAACCACTGCTAGCGTTTTGGGGTATTTCTTGTATTTGATGTATTTGTTTTATTTCAATGACAGTCTTCTGTTGTTTTTTTCCTTGTCCTTGGTACTGCCCCTAGAAAGGGGAGAGGCACTGGGGATCCCTTCTTTTCTCCAAACTGTCCCCAGGAACTTTCTGCCTCCTACACCTCACCTAATGCAACCCCTCTCAGTCAGTCTATCACAGCCCAGCCTCCAGCCACGAGGCACCTTTTTCCCCTGGATGGCTGGCTGTGGCCGATGGTCTCTGCTTCCCCATGCCATGGCCCAATGGGAATCATGGGAGTGGTCGGGGGACAGAAGTCGGAATGTCAACCTCATGAGTCATTTAATAAGACACTATCTCCTCCCTGATTGTATGGAATTAGTCTACTCATGTTTGCATTAAATATAAAAAAAACCGGGAAGTAGATGTGGCTCAAGCAGTTGAGCATCCACCTCCCACATGGGACACTCACTCTAGTGTCTTAGAGATTCTTTAGTCCAACAGATGTGTGTGTGTTTGTACATGTATATGCAAATGGAACTCTTAGTCCAAATGAAGTCTTCCAGTAGTTACCATTCTGGTTATCAAAAGTACTGACATTTTTATTGGAACATTCATTAGGTACCAGGCACAAGGCTCAGCTTTTATCAAATATGATCTCACAGAATCCTCCCAACGACAAAGTAGGTAATTTTCTCAGTTCCACTCTATAGATGAGAAATTGAGGCTCAGAAAGAGAAAGATTCCCGCCCGACTCTGGGCAGCTAGTAAGTGACAAAGTCAAACCCAAGCCTGCCTCACTCCAAAGCCCACATCCTAACCTCCATGTCATAAAGCTCCCTAATTTCATCACCCTAGTTGGAAGTGGAGGGCCTGTGACCCAGAGCCCACTGGAGATTGGATCAAAACCCCAATGTATGATTTTACAAATGCTGTGGAGCCTCAGCTATAACATAAGGTACCTGAAGTCAGCTACTTAACAGCAGAACTAAACTAAAACCTACATCTCCCTCCTACCAGGTGACTAAGAAGGACATGCCAACCCAGCCCGGGTTGGAAAGGCTACTAGGCAGAGTTAGGCCGGGTTAAGGAAATGGAGGGGAGCAGATGGGCTCAAGCACTTGAGCGCCTGCTTCCTACATGGTCTAAAAACAAAAACAAGCAAACAAATGAAAAAACCAACTCAAGAAAAAAAAACAACAAAAAAGCCAGCTCAAGGGGAGTTGGCTCAGTGGTTGAATGCTGGCTTCCCGCATACGAGGTCCCTGGTCCAATCCACCACCCTGGTACTTCAAACAAACAAACAAAAAAAGGAGATAGAGATGAGGGAGTGGCTCCCCCAGGAGGTGGAAGGACAGGACACTGGAGTGCTGACCTCTGCCCAGTCACTCTCAAAAGATATTCTTCAGAAGTGGATGTAGCTTAGTGGAGTGCCTGCTTCACATGCACGAGGTCCTGGGTTCAATCCCCTGTACCTTGTTAAAAAAAGATATTCTCAGCTTCTCCCTCGGGAAATCTTTAGAGCAGGGGTTCTTAAGGGGTCCATGAGCTTGAATTGAAATTCAAAGAAAGATTATTCTTGTGGGGACGTGTTGGTGCAGGTGTGATCTATTTATTAAATAATACAGAGGGTTATGTGGACTTAGTAAGGGGCCCATGGTTTTCACCTGGCTGGCAAAGGGGTCTGTGGAACAAAAAAGGTTAGGAACCCCTGCTTTAGGGGATGTCCCTGTGTCTGAAGACCTGTGCTGCTGTGGGTACGAATGCATGATGTTCTCTCTTTCAAGGGATCAAGTGTGATTGAGCACACTTGAATTGAAAATGAAGGTCACTCTCTCCTCCTACACCACCAAATGTCCTTTACTACTTTAATGTACTTGGAAAAAACTTCCCAGTTTAAGAAACTGGCAGGGTGCATAGTAGAGTGCATTCCTTCCCTCTCCAGAATTTCTTCAGGACTTGGTACAAAAGGAAGAGAATCTCCATTCACTGGCATTTTCTGGCTTACCTCATTCTGTCCTCACCACCACTCATCTTAGAGGTGAGGAAACCAAGGCACAGACAGGTTAGGGAACTCGCCGAGTCACTAGATCTGAACCAGGGTGTGAGACTCGCAGGCCACTCTTTCCATCCCTTCCACCCCCCACTCCCCCCACCCCCCGGTGAGTCTCAACTTCCTTGTGGGCACAGAGTCCAGTTTCAGCCATCAGCCTGTAGTGCTGGCTGCAGGATTGGCAATGTGAGGGGTGCCCGTGTTTTGAGTCGCCCCTCCTCGGCCCCTGCCTCTCCTACACCCATGGCTGTTGAGTATGGTGGTCCAGAAAACAGCCTGGAGGAAGCCTGGGCTGAGCACTGGTACTCATGGCTGGTCCCAGCTCCAGGCTGGCAGGCGGTGGATCCGGAGCAGCCCGCCAAGGGGCTGGGCAGCTGGAAGTAAAGAGGAAGCTTGTCAAGGGAGCAGGGTGAGGCGGGTAGCAGCTCCAGTTGCTGCTAAGAGTGATCCCAAAGTTCTTTTCTATCTGCCCCATCCGTCCATCCACCTATCTATCCATCCATCCACCCTCCCCACCCACCCACAAATCCATCTGTCCACGTGGCCCTTTATTCACACAGAACACAAAGGGGAAGGAACTGGTTTTCTTGTTTGCGGGGGCGTCTCTCTATTCCCTCTCAGGGTGGGATGACCCGCAGTCAGGAAGTCTGTCTGCTTCTGCTTCACTGGGATCTTGGACTGTCACCTCTCCACTGTAAGAGCTTTTGGAACTGGGCGAGCCCTTCGAGCTACCTTGTGCAGGCCACCTCTCCCATTTTACAGATGGGTAACGGGCTGGGAGGCGGGGACTCGACTCGCCAAGGTCAGATAAAGATGAAGTGGTGGATTTGGACCTGGATCTCAGGGCGCTGCCGCTCATTTGTAGAGTGGGCCTGGGAATCCCGGTCCTCCTCACCTCCCAGAACTCTAGGGAGGACCCCACGAGGTAAGTAGTGGGAGACAGCTTTGAGAAGTGAGGTCACCCGGCCAGAACGTCCCAGAGGCGTGCTCTGGCTGCAGGCCCAGGACAGGTCCCTTAACGACCACAAGGGGTCAGCAGGTGCTCTCAGTTGCATGCTCAGCTTGGGTGCCGGGAGGCCCAGGCATTTAATTCCTGGAGACCCCTGACACAAACAAGAGGCAGGGACACATCCTGGCCCAGTCCTCTGCCGAGCCGGGAAGCATTATCCCCGGTGTTACAAACCAGGGCCTGGTTTGGCTGCTGACTTCAGAACTGCAGGGCTGAGAGGGGTGGGGATGGGGTGGGGGGCGGGCAGAGCCAGGCGCAGGCCTTGGACTGGAGCCTCCCCAGTCTTCAGCTTCCCCACCAGCAACTCGAGGGGGCTGGTGGGTCATCTCTGCAGTTCCTTCCAGTTCTCAGATCCTGAGAGGTTGCTCCGTAAATATCTACTGAGAGGATGGGGTCAAATCCTCATACGACATGAGAATTGGGAGTGAGTTTGGCTTTACTAAGACATTTATCACTTTATGAAATGATGCCCGATGGGATTCCTTCAGCTGGTCTGCTCACCTGGGAGTGTTTCCAGAGGTTCTGTCATCGGTTAACAGATATTCAGGGAAGCGGGTGTGGCTCAGTGGATAGAGCCCCCGTTTACCATATGGGAGGCCCGGGTTCACGTCCCGAGGCCTCCTTGTGAGGGCACGCCGGCCTGAGCGGTGCAGTGGGCTGATGCAGCAACCTCACGGCAGGAAGCGGGTGTGGCGCAATGGATAGAACACCCGTTTACCATATGAGAGGCCCCGGGTTCGCTTCCCGGGGCCTCCTTGTGAGGGCAGGCCGGCTCACGCGGTGCCATGGGCTGATGCGGCAGGACCTCACAGCAAGGGGGAGATAAGCAGACACAGAGAAGACACGCAGCCAATGAACACAGCAGCACAAGCAGCAAGGGGGGGATAAATAAAATAAAATAAATAAATCTTTAAAAAAACAAACAAACAAAAAAAACAGATAATCAAGTGCACATCCCATTGGGTCAGGTGCTGGAATTAGCCCTACCCAGAAGCTTTATGTGATGGTCTCTCCAAGTTCTTCCAGTGGCTACTGGACATGCACCTTCCTTAAATTCAGCACGTGTTTACCGAGCTCCTCCTATGCACCTAGGTGCTGGAAATCATCGGCGAACAAACCTGGCTCAAATTTCCTGCCCTCATGAAGCTTACATCCTAGCAATCCCTGGGAAACAACGAATCAGCTTAAAGCCCTGGCGGTCGGGTCCTGATATCTTCTGGCTGAGATAATGTGCTTGGGCAGCGTTTGCCTCCTTCAACCCTTTGGCCACGGGAAATTCCTCCCACAAGCCTTGAAGGCTGTGTGTGTCCCCATTCCTTACTGCAGCAGTGAGATGCACATGGCTCTGCAGGCAGATGGCTGAGTGGGAATCTCGGGACGTCATTTCACCCCTCAGAGCTTTAGCTTCCTCACCTGAAAAGTGGGAATAATTGCAGCACCTATGTCCTGGCCTCGTTAGGAAAACTAAGGGAGCTGGTGCACACCCAGAGCCTGGCACAGGCCTGGCACCTTGGAAGTAATATGCCGGGGGCTGTGATGGTGACAGTCATTGTGCTTGGAGTTGACAGGTAAGCCTCAGGGGCAGCTTGGTGCGGTGGAGTGCATCCTGGACTGAAAGTCCTTAATTTGCTCTGAGAACCGTGGGCAACCTACATCCCAGGGCCTCGGTCGACGTCTCTCTTCTCTAGCATTTCATCTCATACCTTAGGTGAAAGCAGCTGGACCGAGATATAGCCAGGGCCTATAGGAAACCGGATAGGCTCCCAAGGTCAGTGGGCACCTACTGGGGACCTGGCCGTGGAACAACGGTCCATCACTGGGCCCCCAACCAAGCCTCCCTCAGGAAATTCTGGGGGGCTGAGTGCACAGGCTGCACAAGCATGAAATGGTCATGGGCGAGACAAAGCAAAGTTCCTTAGCTTTGTTTAAAGGGCAAATTGGAGGACTGGGAGGGCCCGATCCAGTGGAACCTGCCTTTTCCACTAGATTTTCCATTCTCCTTCCCAAGAGTCTTCCAAAAAAGCCCCTTGAGTTTCCACCTCTGAGCCTTTGAGCCTACCGTTTACCCTGCTAGGAATCCAGGCCTCCTCTCATTCCCACCTGAGGAAGCTCAGCTCACCCTTCCTGGCCTGGCTCATAGTCCACCCTCTTTACGGAGCATGCCTGCTGTGAGCTCTCCAGTCTTAGAGTGGACTTCCACTCTGTCTCTCTCTCGTCTCTTGGGCCATCATCATCTGTTAACCTGCCCTAACAGGTTAAGGTTCTCTCCCATTGGCCCATGAGCTCCTGGCAGGCAGGGGCTGGACAAGTCAGTCAAAGGGAGGCTTGGCTACCCGCTTTCTTTGTGAAAATTGCATCATGCACCACTCACCACATTCTCTAGAGCTCCAGGTCATTTCCAAGATGTTTTTCTCCCCTGCCCCTTTGCCCTGTTGCTTTGGAGATTCTGTATATTCCATCACTCAGAAGGTTTTCAAACAATCACTTGAGGTAAAGCAGGTTGGTAACTAATGGTCCTCCTGAGGCAGATGGCAGATATGATCAGTTTGATCAATACCACGCTTTTCAGAAATTTGAATGTAAGCACTTTTGGATGGGATATGCAAGCCCCAGTTAGCCACAGCTCTCCCCACCACTCATTGTCCGAAATCCAAGTTCACTTACCTCCCTGGCCCCTGAAGGCATATGAGTTTTGATCACCCCCAAGGTGTTAGAACACAGGTTCCTTTAAAATAGTTAGCTAGTTTGTAAAACTTTAAAATTGCAATATATACACTAGATACAAAATTGAAAGCGTAAAGAGTAAATGATTAAAGGAAACCCCTCTCCTCACTCAGGGTCAACCATATTAACAGTTTCTGTGTACTTATTCAGGAATGTTCTAAGAGCACAGGTCCCCGAGATGGAGTTTGCAGGCTTCATAAATTGTATGCACAATTTTAGGTATAAGAGCTTATTGGTATATTCTGCAGGTTTCATCACAATCTTGAAGGGGTCCATGACCTCCACTCCCAGCCTCCAAATTAAGAGCCACTGATGTTGAGACGTCTAGCTCAGGATGTTTGACTGGCACCTAAGTTTAGACCCCACAGAAATAAAAGTATAGAAATTCAGAAAGTACTAAACACTCAACACCAAGCAGGAATAGAGAGAATTTACTCAACATACATTCATTGAGTTCATATGTGCCAAGTCTTCCAGGCTGACAGAAATTCCTGCCATTACAGGGCTTACATTCTAATAAGGGGAGAAAAATAAACCAGATAAATAAGTTGGAAGGTGACAAGTGCTGTGGATAAAAAGAAAACAGTCAAGAGGGTTGGGGAGTGCCATGGTGGGGATGTTTCAATGAAAAAATAAGAGCAGATCACTGATGAATGAGATTTCAACAAGGGCTTGGAACTTGGAAAGAGGATTGGAGCTGATCTGATGAATGACACAGGTGGAAGCAGCATCCAAGAACATACTCTTAGCAGGCTACAGAGGAAGTGGGAGCCAGTCTGCTTGAAAGAAATCAGGGAGGCTTTGGGCCCAATGTCAACAGCTTATGGATTTTTTTTTTTCTAGGAGGTACTGGGATTGAACCCAGGACCTTGTACATGGGAAGCAGGTGCTGAACCACTGAGCTGCATCTGCTACCCTTTTTTTTTTTTTAAACTGATAACACTGCCTTCTTCCCTTCTTTTCCCAGGCCATGTATTTGTTGAATAAACCTGGTCATTTGTCCTGTAGATTTTTCTGTATTTTGGATTTGGCTCATGGACACCATAGGTCATTTAACATCTTTCTCTGTCCCCTGCATTTCTTTTAATGGAAAGCTAGAAGCTTGATGAGATTCAGGTTTAATGGGAGGTGGGTGGCAAGAATACTTCGTGGGTGATGCTATGTTTCTACCACATCACATCAGAAGGCACTTATCTTGTTGCACTTTTGGTGAGGCCAACATTGATCAGTAGATTCCACTAATGTCAGCTTGATCCTTCCTTTATAAAGTTCCCCACCAACCTTTCCCCTCATAGTTTTAGTAGCTATTGATGGGCATTGCCTAGATCCATTATCTCATTAGGGGTTGCCAGAAGATGATTTCTCCTATTTTTATCAGTCCTTCTGGATTTATTAAGTTGAATTCTTCTCTGAGGAAGATTTCCCCTCATAAATTCTTTGCTTACTATGAGATAGTCTGTACAAGAAAGGCAGGATACAGACTCATCATTTTCCCTTTATCAATTTTCAGAATAATGAATTGGCACTGAAGCAACCTCCAGTGGTGATCAATGAGGTTTTCTCCTTAACTATATGAATCTTTGGGCTTAACTCAGAGATTTTTAAAATATATATTTGATATTTCAACCCATTGTAATCATTTTTGATGTTC
>JAQZBX010066895.1:0-16034 GCA_029593785.1 Cabassous unicinctus
GTGAAGAGGGCTAGCTGTTCTTTTGGTAATTACCTGCTGGGGAAATAGAGGCCTCGATTGGCTTTGGGGGGACTGTGCCTGTTTTAGGTCAGGACCGTGCTGAACGGCTGCTGAACCTTACCCGTCATTGGAAACCATGGCAGCAATTGGCCAGGCCCCTGTCTTAGGTTGATTCAGCAGCTATGCCGCGTAAAAGGAAAAGGAAGGAATGTCCAGTTGCCCGTTATTGACTAACCAGTCCAGCGCCCGATGAGGCATATTTCTCAAGGAGTCCAACAGTAGCCCCATACCGTTTTGGCCCTCCTTTGCAGTGCTTTGCCTTGCACCCAGCGGTACCAATCACAGCATAAGCTAGGAGCATGTTTTTGCAGGTAAATGATTTAAAAAGGAAAGATATCGCTATTATGATTAAGATTATAACCAGGGTGAAAGAGGCCCCAAGTTCTGAAGTGCCCAGTCCTCCTCAGTAAGTCAGGTATCCTTGATCCCTCCTTGACCAGCTGCGGACCTTGTCTCGCATCTGGCCTTGTCGAGAGCTAAGCACCTCCATTGATGGCCGCCACATAAGTGTTCTTACAGTGCTGAAGATTTGCCTGATATTAATCTGTTTTTGTTTGTTTGCTTCTTCAGCTGAGAAAGTTTTTCCCTTTCTTTTTTCTTTTATTCTTTATTCCATTTCTCCTTCTGTTTCTGCTCTTTCTTCTTCTCTCCTTCCTCTTCCTCATCCTCTTCCTCCTAAATTTTTAAAACTTTAATATAGAGACCCCTCTACCCAAATATATTCCTGCCCCTTGACTTCTGCACCAACATTGAAGATAACGTGCAATGAGTACCTCATTCATCAAGGTCATGACCCTTAATTTAGACCAAAGGCAAGTACGTTACTTTATTGGTGATGATTTCCTACTTCTCTGGTTAAAATGGACCATGGTATGAGGGTATCTAGCCGATGGATTCAACAAGTGTTGACTGAATGATTTCTAGGTTTCAATTCCCATGGTAGGCACGAAGTGATTTAAACCTCTCAGAGGGTCACCTTTTCCTCTATAAACCAAATAAACCATCTTGATGCCTATCCCACACCTTTGATTTCATCCTCTCTCAGTATCTGTGAAAATTAGGAGTATGAGATTCTCCTAGTTCCCCTATCATGCTGGTTTTCCCTCTTTCTATTTCACATGGGGCATCTACCCCTCTTCTGCCAGCCTGCACCACACCAAGCATGTGAAGTAGGGTTTATCTCTTGCATATCACAAATGTCACTACAAACACATGTTGTAAATAACATATGTTTGGAGATGATTGACATGTTGGATGCCATTTTAGTTTCCCAGATCCCCCTCCAGGAATGAACTTACTCCCACAGCTGCTGAGAGTTTTGCTAGATTACTATCAGCTGCCAGCCTTCTTTGGGGGTGATCTCTGTTGAATAACTCTGTCTTACCCAAGGAGCAGAGTGCATTCACTGATTTATGAGGCTGAGATATAAAGGCCTGTCCCCCTTGGTACAACTTGTGACAACTCTGAAGGGCCATCCCAGCTTCAAGGCTCTCTGAGTGGTCAGCTGAGGTCTTTCCTGAGACAACAAAGCTGCTCAATTCTTCTTGCACCCAATCCTGTCTCTTTCCCCTCCCTTCCATAAGGGTTGATCCTAAAAGCCCCCTAATAAGTATCCTATACACTGATCTGAGAGTCTGCATCCCAAGGAATTCAACTAGCAACAACTGAAGTGCCTTTCAACAAATCTTAAAACAGGCAACAACATGAAATTAAATATGAAATATAACAAAAATATCCCTCACTAGTTTTTCTTATACTTACTATCCCTTTGTCTCATTCCAGGGCTCCCACAATTGGGTGTCTTCGCTTAGGCAAAGATACCAAATCCCTGTTATTTTTTATTTAACTTTTATTTTGAAACAGTTGTAAAATTACAAAAGAGTTTCAAGAATAGTAAAGAATTCTTTATATTCTTCTTCCAGCTATCCCTAATGTTACCATCTTACATAACTGTGGCATTATTATCAAAACTAAGAATCAAAGTTAATGTAATACTATTATTTAAATGCATGGACTTTATTCAGATTTTGACAGTTCTTCCACTAAATGTTCTTTTTCTGTTCAAGGATCCCACATTGCATTTACTTGGCATGTCTTTTAGTCGCCTCCAGTCTATGACAATTTTGCCTTCTTTTCGTGTCTAAAAGGAAAGAAAGACCCTTTTAAAGAGTACTGTTTGGGTATTTTGTAGAAAGTCCTTCAATTTGGGCTTGTCTGGTCTTTTCTCGTGGTTGGATTAAGGCTATGGTTTGGGGATAAGAATATCACAGAGGTGATGTGCCCTTCTCAGCACATCATATTAAGGATGAAGGGTATCAATACGTCTTATTACTGGGGATAAAATTAATTTCTTTGTTAATGCTCCTTCTGTCAGTTTTCTCCACTGTCCACTATAAAGTTACTATATTTTCCTTTGTAAACATCATTTCTCCTTAAGCTTTCAGTCACGAGTTTCAACATGCACCTGTTGATCTTACCTTCATCAATTATTACTGTGGTACTCCACATTTATTATTTGGAATTCTTTCATAAGGAATATTTGTCTCTTCTCCTCCACTTGTTTATATATCTGAACATTTATTTATATCAGTATGGGCTCAAATTTATTTATCTTATTCTTTAGGTTATAATCCAATACTATCATTATTCATCGTGCTCCTCAAACTGTTCCAGATTTGGCCACTGGGAGTTCATTAAGGGTGATTTCTGTTTCCTTTTGATATGACTCCATCCCTTTTTAAAAATTTGCTGATCACTCCTTTCCTTTCTGTCACCAAAAGATGCCTCAGTCTCATCTTGAGTTTTCCCTGCCTTAGACCTGGAATCATCAAATCATCAATAGTCCAAAGAACCTTGGTTCCTTTTATTGGTGAATGGCATTTAGAAACCAAGATCTGGACACTATGTGTACACACTTTACTTGGGTGTCACTGGATCGAGGCTCTCCTAGCAGAAAGAACTAGGAAATATATTCATGTATACTAACTCATGTATAATGAACAAACACACACATATTCATTTCTGCATCTAGATTTTTATTGATCCCAATCTATCTATCACAATCATCTATCTATCTATCTATCTATCTATCTATCTATCTATCTATCTATCTATCTATCTACCTACCTATCTATCTAATCAGTTTTTCCTGATACCTATAACTCCATGTCAATACTACACAGTTCATTCTAGTGTTCCCTCATCTTTAATGTTTTTCTCCATTATCTGAAACATATTTATTTATTTGTTCAACCCAAAATACATGCAAGGTAGTTTCAGAATTACTACCCCACTCCCCTGTTAGAAACAAATTTACTAACTAGAGTACAGTTTGCTTGTTTTTTCTTTTTAAAACAGGTTTGGTGTCCCTGAATGGCAATAAATTCAGTATGAATATTTTCTGCACTTGGTTAGTTTTTCTGATTCCTATTCACAGAATTTGAAAGCTAGATGGCTACAATACTCTTTGGGATGTAATGTGTCTAATACTTCTGTCACATTTCCATCCAGTGTACATATCTAATACTTCCTTTTAATACAAAAAGAGAAGGCCTAAAGAATATTCTTTGATACATGATTTGAATTTCATCCACCTATGGGAAGGAAAATGTTCTGACCAAAATAATAAGTTTCTTGATTTTACAGTTGTTTTTGCTTATATTAATTTTAGTAATAAAGATATTTTAAGTCTAGAATTACATTTCTGAAAGAATTCACTGGAATCATCTCATTTTATTAATTATAGAATTTATTTTTCCACTTCTCATTTAGGTGGATGTCTGAAGAGCTGGATTCAAATACTGACTCCATAGGATTTAACTGTGCAAGTATAGACAAATCATTTCATTTCTTCCCGTTTAATTTTCTCATTTAAATAGGGACACAATGTCAATTCTTTAAAAACGTGATTTGACAGTACTTTGTAAATAACAAAGCACCAAATACTTGGTTGCCCCTGTGTGTAGCACAGATAAATGATTGCCCATAAACTATCAATAGATGTTTATTGAGAAATACTTTAAAAATTAAAGATGTGGGCTTGTTCCAGAAACTCAACTATGCCATAATAGATCCTATGCTATTATTAGAAACCTAGCCCAGTTTAATTCATTGCTACCATGACAGAGCTTAGCATGGTATACGGGTTCAGGATATGTAGTTGAGGGTCTGACTGATAGTATTTTGATCATATCTCTAAACTTAGCTGTATGATTTCAGGCACTTTCCTTACTTTCTCCCTGATCTTCAGTGTCATTTTTAAAATATGATAATAATACTTTCTTCTTTGTGAAGATTAAGAGGTCATCTATATAAAATATATAGCATGGTCCCAGACCATAACAGAGATTAACAGATGATAACTATGATTTTAATTTTTATCCAGGAATTTGGTGAACATTTCACAAAGAAAAATAAACGGGATCTGTAAAGATATTGTTCTGGTTCAAAATTTCGTGTCCCAAGAATTTAATTCATCACAGCTGAGTAATGGGGTAGACTTCTGAACCAGGCCATTTGACGTCAGAGCACCATTCTAACATCTACACTTCAGTAGTGGGGCTTTTTCTTCTTCTTTTTAAAATTTTTGCTCTTGGTTACCTTCAGAAATCTGCTCTCTTCTCTTAGGGTGTTCAAGTAAGCCAGCCTGAATTTATCATAGAACAAAAGCAAATCTTGTTAAGGGAGTGTTAATTAATAGCTAGGTTAGATCTGTATTAACAAACTCAAAATAAACATTTTGTAATAAAATTTATGTGAATAGAGTGTAACAATGTCTTTGCTTGTTCTCTGTAATATTCACCACTAGACATACATCTCTGACATGTAAGGAGGATCTGAACCTGTAGGTGAGATAAAAGCTTACTTTTCTGTCTCACTTTCCTTTTAGGTTGAATGCAAATCCTTAAGAAAAGAATGTTCTGTTAGTTCTGTGTTTATGGCAGGAAGAACTTCTTAGTGACAGATGAGAAAAATGGATATGCATGATAATGGTAATACAGAGTCTGAGAACACTGATGCCATCTTACTGTGTCTTTGTATTTTATTGGATTGGTTTATTTTTTTTTTAAAAAAAGGAATGGCATCTTCCACTTCATAAAGCAGACAAAAGATGTGATGTAGGTGCTTTAAGGGTTGAGAAAAGCAGCAATGTAGTCTAATTTTATTGTTCCACCTCTGATATCTGGTTTCTGTCTCTTGGAGTAAGGTTGTGTGTCCAATGAGATAACTTCTCAAACCACAGTCCATCGCACATGGTCTAGCACAATTGATCACTAAAATCATGGCCCAAGGTGGGCTAAGTATGAGATTGAATTCTCAGTCCTCTGGGATGTCCCTTACCCTAAAGACATTTTCTTCAATTTACTGTTCTGGAAGGAAATACAGAGAGTGTGCACAAAATCTACTTAGGGTTCAGATTGCTATGGTTGTGCGAGGAATATAGAGAGCCATAGCCTCAGAGCTGGCAGGGACCTTAGGAGCTACAACTTTAGACTCCTCTTTTTATAGATAATAACATTAAGGAGAGAGCTAACGTGAAAGATCCAAGTACAGCCAACAAGTCTATGCTAGAGCTGTGACTAGGGTCCAAGTCTCTTGACTCCCAGACTGGCTTTGTTCTGCAGTACCAAACCTGGTCCTCTGATCGAAGCAAGGAAAGGGCAACAGCTGGGCAAAAGATGTGACTGATTGAGGCTGGGGTCTTCCTGGAGTTAAAGGAAATTTGATACTATTCTGCATGTTGAAGAAAAGCACAGGACAGTAGTGAAAGTGGCAGGACAGATTTATTTAAAGTATTGCAGCAGGAGAAAAGAGAAGGCAGCAATAGCTGGTCCCAACTCCCATTAGCACAGAGATAGCTAGATTTTTTTTTAAGGGCACAAGAGGGAAGAGGATAAGGGAATTAGAAATGTCCTGAGAGAGGTCTGGGGAGGTTTGAGGAGGTCTGAGGGCAGGCCTTTCGATTATAGTATGTTCTGTTTCGCAATATTTGCACTATCTTAGGTGAGAGCCCTATGTGCAGTCACAGGTCTGCCCAGGGAAGTGGCCTAACGTTAGGGAAGCCCATATTAAAGTTTGGACAAGTCTCCGGTCCAAATTTTGGACATGCACATGGGGCCACCAGCCTCCTGCAAGGATTTACAATGATAATCCTTGTGATGTTCTCTAGAACATTACAGTTATCAAAGCCTTTTCACTTTTTCTTATGTAATCTCTCTCATAGTTGTGTGTGGGTAGATACAATTAGTCTTGTTTTCTTAAACAAAGAACCTAAGTTTCAGTTACCCTCTTATATGTCTACCAACATTGCCACTTTTCATGTTGCTCTTTTTATTTGGAATTTTAAAAGATAAGCAAATAATTCATTTCATTTCACATTTCAGTAAGGTCCATTACAGCACATACATGGAAGCTGAATTGCATTCAGAATATCATTTAGATTACCCCATGTTTTAAATCTTTTCAAAGATGCTGCGATCCCTAATTCAGAAGCAAGAATTTCTGCACATGGCTGAGGTTTTCTCTAAGTAACATCTACTCTTGCTCTCAATGAACATGTGATTCCAGCTTCAGTGCATTTTTTTCAGCAACCCCCAGGCATTCATTTTTAAAAGGTTGTCTTTGGATCTCATTTTCCCTTTCAACACTCATGGGAGTGATTGCTACATAAAGCAAGAAGGACCATGGCCACTCATTTCATTTGTACTCATTAAAAAGAGGGAAAAAAAACTGAATATGAAACTATATACAATAAGCATTGCATTCATAAGACAGTGTATAGAAATGGAAAGTCCCTTGAAAGTACAATCCAAATAGTTTTAATGCACTCAGTACACAGTGTGGCTGAAAAGATTGGCAGCTATCTTGTTCTAGCCCAAGGGCCTTGGGTAGTGTTTTCATTTAATGGATGTTTATTCAGCACCTTTTATGTACCAGGCACTGGTCTAAGTTTTGAAGAAACCGAAGTGAATGAAATAAAAGTACTTGCCTTCATATGGAAATTGTATTCCAGGGAAAGCTACAGATAGTAAACAATTAAACAGACACATAGTAATTTCAGGATGAGTGAGTGCTAAGAAGAAAACAAGGGAGTTGAGTCAGTGTGTAGAGGGTGGAGGGGGTTATTTTAGATAAGATTGTGGGAAGAGATAGCATTTGAAGAGAAACCCACTAGCCATTAAAATATCCTGGGATAAAACATTCTGGGATGAGGTAATAGAAAGTTTAAAATCCCTGGAAGCAAAGAGCACTGATTGTGTTGAAGCCCGGCAAGGGGGCAGGTACCACAAAATGAGTGAGGTGGGTGGGTGCTTACAGATGAGAGCTAAGCAGCCTTGCAGACCCCGCCAGCAATTGTGAATTTTGTTTAAACCCTGGTGGGAAACCATGGAGGGTTATAGCAGGGGAGGGATGCAATCTGATTTTCTTTTTAAAAAGGATCTCTAGGACATCCTATGGAGAGCAAGGAAGGCTACGTGGCAAAACCAGAAGCAGGGAGCTCAGAGGTCTTTTGCAGTGGTCTAGGTGAGAAGTGATTAGGGTTTGGCATTACGTGTTAACAGTAAAAAGTTGGTAATAATCAAATTCATGATCTAATTCTCATGTAGCAGTGACAGGACTTGCTAAATGGATTGGAAGATGATATGAGGGTAAAAGGAATCCAGAAAGAAGCCTAGACTTTTGGACAGAGCACCTGGGTGCAGGGCGATGACATTTAATAGATGGAATAGTCTTTGGGAAGAGTGGATTTGGGAAGGAGTTCAAGAGCACTGTTTTGAACATGTTTAGTTTGGGATGTCGGTAATTCACTTGCATATAATTAATAGTTGAATAAGTGAGTCTAGAGTTCAAGGGAGAAGTTGAATGAGTATAAAAATTTGGGAGTCATCTGTGTACAGAAATGAAGGAAGCCAAAGACTGTGTTCACAGGGAGTTTAATATTTTGAGGTGTACCCTCTGCTTCCATCCTTTTTGAGACTCACTGTCACTCTGCCAACTCTGGCATTGGCTCAGCTGTGTGCTCAGACACCTTGGGTACCACTGATAGATAATCCTCAACTTATGCAAAACTAATAAATCCACAGGGCTTGGAAAAGGGAAAGAGAACTTTGGTTTCTTTTCTATATCACTAACACGTTTTTTTCTCACTCCCAGTAGCCTGCATTTTTAATATCTCTAATGCCTTACTTAGTGGAAGGAGGTTAACTGTCATCTGTGTAGGTGACCAAGGGCTCTCTCTGTGCTCACTGGGGACATTGCCCTGGCTATCCACTTCTTCAGCTATAGCAGCCAGAGTCTGTTTCAGTTGTACTGCTCTGCCACAAATACCATTCAGGAAACAATGGGTTTGGAAGTCAATGAAATTCCATGCAGGATGACTGCAGAGGAAAACTGGGTTCCTGTCTGTGGCTTCCGGAGAAACTGTACTGTTTGGCATATTTCTACTTATGTTCAAAAGGGATTTTACAGAAACTTCCCTGTGAGGATGTTGAGAGACCTGACTGAACTGGGGTGTTAAATTCTAATTCTAATGGATCAGCTTAGATGACCTCTGTGCCCCTAACACTAAATACGCAGGTTGGTCAGTTGTTTACTTTTTTCATCTCTGGCCAGGTGGAGAATACTCTCTTTTGGCAGGCAGGCAATCACCCCCGCCCAGATTTAAAGAGAGACAGGCAGTGAGAAGGGAAGCTGAACCTCCCCAGACAGGTGAAATTATCTCACTTAACTTTACTGTATTCCACAGAAATTGAATTTATCATCTAAATACACAAACAAGATGTTGAGTGTATCTGTAGAAGAAGGCATAGTCGAAAGCCTGGGGTAGATTTAATCACAATGGCTTATTGTATAGATTGGAAATGTGAGACGTGCTGTGCTGGGCAAATGGAAATATTTAAGATGGTCATATAGCAAAGAAAGATTGGCTGTTTGTGGACTCAGAGCTTTTTAAAGAGAAATGGCTAAGACTGTATCAGCCAGAAATAACCACTGTAGAGGCCCATAAATTCAAGTCCAAGGACAACTGTGTTTGGGGCATCAGACACATTTGATAGTTTTGAGAAAATCACTTTAAAATAAGTTTTCTTATAACCAAATTCACTGCCTTGTGCTTCCTTGTTTTACTTTATATCTAATGGGTTAAGAATGCCCCAAAGCAAAAGCAGAGTGAATTCCTTTATGGAGACATTTGTAGAATTTGTGTATAAGGAACCCCATTATCTCAGAGCTCTTTGGGGCATATTAGCAATTTTTTCTCCTGTGAAGAGCACTGACAATGTCACTTCCCTGCTATGGTTCAAATCCAAGACATTTAAGTACACCATTCAAAGCTATTGATCACGCTAACAATAGCCAATACTTCTATAGAGCTTTACAATGAAATCATACACTTTTGGAAACTATGATCCATTTTAATCTCCTCTGGTTCCCAGGTTATCAACCCAGTCTTATTTTATCAGCTAACTACTCCTTTGCCCTTCATCTCACCGGTTCCCAGCCCATTTCTCTTCCCCAAGTGTTTGCATCCTTCCTCACCTCTGTAGCTCCTCTTCCTTCCGAATGAGCCACACTTTTTGTGCATCTAACTTTCCTGCCATTCTTGAAAGAACTTCTATGAATTTCTCAAAAGTATTACTGTGATGAGTAAATGAATAACTGCATAAGCAAAGGCTTCCCTGGTTCCTCTCCCTTCCTACTTGTCAAAATTCTCTTTGACCTTCAAGGCCCAGATTTCTAAAATGTCACCCCATGAACCTTTCCCTAATTCTACTGTTTAAATTAAATTGGTCCCTGTTTTTTTTTCCTCGTAAAGCTCTTTGTAGAGCACTTGTCACCCGCTCAATTATATGTATGCATTCTGTGTTCCTGCATGAGTTTATAAAATTCCAAAGTCTTATCTTCATTTTATAGGATCAGACTCCACAGTGTTTTGTATATAGAGTCATGTGTTACTTGGAGGTAGGCATTATCTTTAGAATTTTATAAGTAAGCTGAGTTTAACTAGTTCTCTATGGCTTGACAATGCGTGAGCTCTTCGTTTTATATTTATCTTCCTTTCTATAATACAATTGTCCATTGAAATTCGAGTATGATAACTGGCAGGAAATATAACAAGAAACAAATTTAAGAGCAAGAGTAGAACTGTTAAAGCTGTTATAGGGTTTGAGATATACTGCGGAGTGAAATACCACTTGCCATGAGGAAATTGGAGTTTCCATTTAAAATTAGTGGGCTAAGGGTCTTCTCAGGCAAAATTAACACAGGTGATTAGGCCTAGGGAATTCCCTTGAGGGAATGGGGTCTTGCTGAGCCTGATTTCATGGGGGCTGGAAGATATCTGACTTGACTCAGCTTCTAGTTTCTACCTTGTCCTGCTCTTTTCTAGTTCCTGTTGCATTACCAGAGTGAGATGGGCCAGTTTCATTTTGGAATTTGGAAGACCTTTACTTTCATGAACTTGTCCTCATCATTAGAAAATAACAAATTGGTAGCTAGCTAGTAAGTCTATGCCATTTTATAAGATTTTCTTTTGGGAGAAATAAATTAATTTAATCTCTCAATAAAGGAGGCAAACTCGGGGAAAGGAATTTGGGAAAGAGGATTCCTAGCTAAAAGAACAGCATGTGGTTGGGGGTTGTAGAGAGACTTGCATGCTCAGGGAATAGCAAATAGACCAGCACTGCTGGACCAGAGTGAGGGAAGAGGACTTGTAGGTGAGGAGAGAAGGAAGGAGGGTTCAGATCTTGTTAGGACTTGACTCTGGGTAAGCAATGCTGGCAGCTGAGAAGCCATTTGGGAGGATATCATTATCATCTAGGTGAGAGATGATGGTGGTCTGACAAGGGGTGTGGTGGCGAAGGTAATGGTAAGTGCTGGATTCTGGTTATGCTTTGAAGGTTTGTTGGCGGATTGGGTGTGTGGTGAGAAAGAAAGAGAGGACTCAAGGATGAACCCAAAGTATGGGGCCGGAGAAAATAGAACTAGAGTTGCCCTTAAATGAGAAGAGGAAAATGACAGGCTGCTCACACTGGCAAAAGCATCAGGGATTTGGTTTTGGACCTAATAAATTTCAAATATCTATTGGCCATTCCCAAGGATGTATTAAGCAGTCTGTTGGGCATCAAAGCCTGGAAATAAGGGTAGTGATCAAGGCTGAGATATGAATCTGGCAGCCATCGGTGTATAGGTGGACTTTAAGACATGAGATTAGATGATATCATCTAAGCAGTGACATATATAGATACGAGCTCAAGCCACCTCAAGTCCTGAGGCCTAAGAAAAAAGGAAGAACCAGGTGTGTGGTGTTCTAGCAACCAAGAGAAGAAAATGTTTCAAAGTCCAAATCTACCAGTGTTTTCCGCTTGCTTTCCCCCCCCCCCCGTCTCTAGCCCTTTTTCTTTTGGCTCAGTAGACAACTGGGGGTGGGGGGGCACTATAAGGTAATGCGACATATGTTTAACAAACTGAGAGTTCTCAGATAATCACATTCCCTTTAAATAGCCCCCTTGGGAGGGCCTGTACATCTAAAAATATGCTACTGTTGTCCAAGTCATTTGTGGAGCTATATTTTGGGCAATTGCCATCATTTCCCCCAGGATGTACACTGGTAGCATACAATTATCCTCTGAAAGATAATTTTGCTTGAGGATTTTTTTTTTTTTTTATCCTAGGCCCAAATCTGGTGACTAAGGGTTGTAAGGCCAGACATTGCTATACTCAACAGCAAAATGTGAATGAATAGGAATAAGAATGAGTTGCATTCCCCTCACTATTTTACATAGCATTTCTTTTTTTGTTTGTTTTCTTATTGAAAAAGCCATTTATGCTCGGTAATTTCAAATTAAAACTTACCATTCAGATAAAATAAAAGAAAGAAGAAAAAGCACCTATCATCTTTTTATTCCTTGAAAATGTTTTATATAACTTTCCCATTGTTGCATTTAATTTTATTTATTGGAGACTGATGCTCTTATGAGCCTCCTAGAATGTCCTTTAAGTTGGTGCTTAAAATAAGAGCTGGGAGTGATTTCAGGTAGACACCCAGGATACTACTTTGAAGTGTCCAATATACATATCAATGCTTAACTTCTATTTTTAATATGTGTCTTATCTCCTTTCCTTTCTTTCCTTTCCCAGTTCCATCTTTCAACTTGCAGTTTGTCAACTGGTAGTAAAAAGAGCATGGAATTTGGAGTCTGACATACATGGATCTACATTGCCACTATATGACTGTGTAGAAGTCATTTATTATATCTGAACCTCATTTCCTTCATCAATAAAATGATGATCTTACTAGGGATTTTTAGATGATTAATTATGATGGCATATGTAATGTATGATATACCTAGCAGATCTTAGGTGCTCATTGGAACTCAGCATAATTGAAAATGCATGGATTTTATAGTCTGAAAAATAAGGCCTCAAATTTTTCTCATATGCAAATAATGAGCAATGTACCTTCTTCATTGGTATATGAAAAGGATTAAATTAGATCATATGGCTGGAATAGAGCAGGTGTCCCCTAAGCCTTTGTTGACAGAACGGCTAAATCGTAGGTTTCGTGTTTTGCACATAATGTTCTGACTGCTTTCCTACAAAATTAAAATGGATTTAATTTCGTTACAGTCACATGCTTTTATTCATGCCACTCCCATGACACATGTTATTTTACTTAAAAATATGCAGGAAATGGTTAGGGTACTGATGGCAGTAGGGGGTAGATTAGTGAAATAAATAAGCAAACAAACTTTCCCTCATCTAAAAGCACACGTTATAAAGGGAAATTCGAAACACTTACGCAAACAAAGAAACAGCCTACAATTATTAATACAGAATCCCGCGATTCTTTTCTAATTGCACAGGATATGAAACAACATTGTTAACTGGGGCTAAACACATCAAAACCCAAATTTGGATGGCAACACGAGTCCTTTTTGTTCATTTTGATTTCCAGAAAGCCCCTTTGCTGTGCCTGCGTGTAAGTCACGGAGCACAGCTCTGCCACTTACCTCTGAACATCTGACGCTGCAGGACCAGTAACTGCTTCTTCTTTGCCCGTGCGTGTGCCCACAGCTGCCATTCCTCACCTAAGCTTCCTCTCACACCTCCTTTGCTCCTCTCTAGTGGAAACCTTTAACAGCACATTTGAATGTTGTGAAACTTTTATTTCCAATGCTTTAGCCCATCACAACAGGCTCTTGTACGGCAATGTCTGTTTGGAGCAACATGTCCTCTGAGAGAAAAAAAATCGTGACAAAGGAGGATTCATCGTATATCCTTACCACCTACGCACGTCATACTTCTCTCTCTCATTCTCCCCTTCCCCCTACCCACTCACAGTACCTGCATGATGATAAAATAAATGCTCCAGTTTATTAATTTTGGTCAAAAATCATGGTTACTTTATGAAAGAGTCAATCATCATGTATAATAAAACTCAAGCAATGGTAATGGTTCAGTGCTTCTCCCCTTTTCACCTGGATGGTGAAATAGTCTTTTCTTTATTCAGATAATCTTTCTCTCACACACACATACCCTTTCACACACGCATACTCTCACACATTCTCACACACATTCACATACCCACTCACCCACTCTCTCACACACATATATACTCTCTCTCTCACACACACACACACGCACACACACACATTACCCTACACAATATGTTCTTTTCTATCCTCCTAGAATCTAGGAGAAATCAGGTAGCAGAAATCCAAATCCAGCTGGCTTAGACAAAAAGGTAGCTATCCTGGCCCAGACAACTTTAATGTACTGAGGTCAGGATTGGCCTCAGAAAGACTTGGTGAAAGGACAACCCTTCATAATTTGGGACTGAATAACTCTCAGTTTTCAATTCATTCAGTCTGTGTAGACATAGCTCTGCTACAGCTGGCTAATATCTTCTCTCCAAATTAAAAAGGCCACCTCAGAACATCTAGGTCTGTGGTTTTCAGGCCCAGTGAAATATTAACATCGTACTGAAACTCTAAAAAAGTACTAGTTCACCCCTCAGAAATTCCAATCCCGTTAGTCTGAGGGAGAACCTCAGAACTGGTTTGCTTAAAATCTCAGGTAATGCTAAGGTATCCCATAATAGAGAGCCACTGACTTTTCTTTTTGAATCACCTGCAAATTGCTGCTGGCCATTTGGTCCTAAGGAGCTAAAGCTTCTCCTAGGTTTTAGGAGAAGGATCCAGAGGGAAGAGATATTCCCCCAATTCTTAGAGAACATAGAAAATCGAACCATATAAAATAAAACAATCCATTAAAAGAAAACTCCAGAGAGAAGAAGCAGGGCTGGGAACAGAAGATAATGTGGAAATTCAGGGAGTAGAAGGATCCAAATAGAAGATAGTTGGGGAGCAAGGAAAATAGGACCACAGATGTTAGCCAAGACTGGGATATTTACGCCTCAGTGTCTGGTTCAAGTTCATTTACAAGTTCTCGTCAGACAATGCCAGTTGACTTAATCCACACTTGACTCCATCTGCATGCATAAAGACTGTACTATGGCTAAGAGTAGTTGGCTAAATTTGTTTCAATACGATTGAACAGGAATATCAATGATTCAGTCAGTGTGACCACATAGCCGTCTCTCTCAGTGGGGAAAAGCAGAATCTAAATGCTTCCCTCTCCCTGGCAGTCACAGTTGTCATTTCCTGTATATTTCACCGAAGTCCATCCCAAACTTTGTGACTTTGTGTGCAGAACAATTTGTCCTCGGGTGAGATTGTGGCAAATAACTCTTGTGCTCACATAATCACTGGGACCCGGAGCCAGAAAATTTCTTCCACCGAATGAAGATCCTTACCATGAATAATTACAAACGAGCCAGGCAATCGTTTGTGTCATGGTTCATTGGCCCTGTCAGAGTAAAACAAAGTCATTTTTCACTCTCTTCCTTCTACCATATACACTATTAAAATGCCTTTGTAGAGTCCTGTAAATAATTCAAATATTTATTAAAAACTCTGTTGGAAGATCAAGGAATCATAGATAATAGGAGGGAATACTATCCAATTTATTTTATATGGCATTCTCCATCCATTATATCACAAAGTGCTTCAAGGGAAATGAAAAGAGAGGCAGATCTTTTAGGCAAGATTCAAAGAAAAGGTCATTTAAAATGATCTGAGGAGAAGTGTTAAGAAAGTGGTACTTTGCTTCTTAGGGCCTCAGTTTTCTTGATGGATCAGGTTGTTTCTCTAATTCAGCTCTGACATTTAGTTATTTTAATCATCAGCCCAACTGGTGGACTTGGGTTATAATTAGGAGGAGAGGAGTTCATATTGTCTAATTCCACAAGCAACCTGTCTTCTGTGTATGTTTTTGTGCATATGCAGAAAATAAAAATGTGTCCCCCCACCAGCTGGGGCAGGAGCACTATGGCTCAACAGCATTGCCATATTACACTGCAACTGACATGTGGCCTGCGTGAGGGAGATGAAACAGGGACGACCAAGTCAATGGCAGTGCATTAGTCTGCCAAAGGGCTGCCGATGCAAAGGACCAGAAATCTGCTGGCTTTTATAGAGGGTATTTACTTGGGGTTACTGTTACAAGGCCGTAAAAAGTCCAACTCAAGGTTGCTTTTCTTACCAAAGTCAGTTGCCATGTGCGGAAGCAAGATGGTCGCCGATGTCTGGCTGGTCTCTGCCTTCCCCTCTGGGCTTCCTCTTCTTTTTGAGGCTTTGTGGGCCCAGCCTCTTGTGGCTTATGCTTAAGTGAAGTTTTCTCTCTCCTGTCACAGGGCTCATTTCTTTCGGGGCCTTCTACATCAGCCTCAGCTGGTCTGCTTTCTTCCCAAGGTCAGCTGCAAACTATCAGGTGAATGGCTCATCTCTCCCTGGGACCCCAGGATAAAATATGACAAGAGCTCTCTTCTTGTCTGAGTGCCCCTTTATATCAGACTCAGCAAGGGGGCAGGGACTCAACCTGAGTCATGCCCTCTGATGTAGTCAAATCAAAAC
>JAQZBX010066896.1:0-16000 GCA_029593785.1 Cabassous unicinctus
AAAAAAAGAAAAAAAAAAAAACCAGCACTGTACATCACAAAGAGTGAACCCTAAGGTAAATTATGAACTATAGTTAAAAGTATAATTGTAATAATATTATTCAATCAATTGTAACAAAGGTAACCACTAATGAAAAATGTTAATAAAAGGGAAAACTGTGGGAGTGGGGGGGATTATTTTTAAAAAAGTATATTACACAGACTGGTAAGCCAAAGAATAATTTTAGAAAAGAGGTTATTGGTTATAAGCATTTTTATGTTTACTGCTGCTACAATTTCATAAGATCTTGTGTGTTAATAAACATTTCTATCTGTAAAACTAGGGTAAACACTGAGCATCTGGATTCCTGCCCCTTCACATTCTACAACCTTCAAAACTCTTGTTTTTAATTCTTTAAATCAGAGAGTTCCAAAAGGAAAAGCACAAAAATGAATATGACCAAAACTCAGAATATAATGAAATTAAAATGATCTTATTTATTAAGCCAGAATTCCAAATTTCTGATTTCAACATGTTGGCACTTTCATGTTCCTGTGGTTAATTTCCCATCTATTAATTTTTTCATATATGTTACGTTCAGATCCCCAAGAAAAGCTATGTTTTCTTATTTTGCCTTTAATTTATTTAAAAATTATTCCATTGTAAAAAAAAAAATAAAGCCTGCTTCTGAGGCTTTAGAGCTTCTGTTATTTATGTGAACTTGAAGTCAGTCTCTACCCATCCGAGATCAGCTCTCTAAGACCCTAGGAATCGCCATTGTTTGTCTTTGTTTTTCTCATTCTTATAGGAGTATTTTGTTGTTTATCATTCAGACACTTTCCCCTTTTCTCTGCTCCACTGCACACTTTCTCATTTTCCTTTACTACTTGAACTTCTTTTACCTTCCCTTTCAGATTTAGTTACCCCTCCCCCATCTTGTGAGGTTAAATTACTCATTTTTTCTCCTCTGTTAAAAGCAAGGAATCACCATTGTTTTCATCCAGGCTATCTTTTCTTGTTCTTTTTGCACTCTTCCTAACTTGGCCCCTTACTTAAAATCTATGAGATAAAACATCTTATGAAAAAATGATCATTATAGATTCAATCCCAAATTACCATTTTTATTTTCATAAGTAACAAAGATGCACTCATGCTCATCTTTCAGTAGTTACCAATATATGAGTCTAAAAATAACAAATTTACCCTTAAGTGTGTGTTAGTGGGAGGAGGGATGAAAGAGAAAGCCAGAGAAAAAGAAACTGCCTATTTTCTATTGTGTTTCTGTCTCTCATGTATATGTATTGTAAGCGCATGTCGTCTACTCTGTGGCTTGTCTTTCCATTCTCTTATGGTGTCAACGAGTAGAAGATTTTAATTTTTAATGAAGTCAAATTTATTGATCTTTTCCTTTATGCTTAGTGCTTTTTATGACAAAGAATCTTTCCCTAACCTGCAGTCCTGGGGATTTTTTCATATATTATCCTTTTAAAGTCTTTATAGTTTTTCTTTTAACTGTAATTTAATTAGATCTTGTTAATAATGAGATGTCCCTTTCATTTTTTTTTTCCATATTGATACCCAGTTACAGCAACATTTATTGAAAAGCCTATTCTTTCCCTACTGCTCTGCTGAGCCAACTGTCATAAATCGAGTGTCCATAAGTGTGTGGGGTTGTTTCTGGAATCATCCCATCTTAAGGTTCTGTCTGTCCCTGCCCAATTAATTGGATGTTTTAATTAATAGAGCTTTATAATGTCTTGTTATTAAACAGATTGTTTTCTTTCCATTTCCATGTAAATTTTAGAAACAGCTGGTCAAGTCACATACACACACATACAAACATGTTGGGAATTTGATTTAATTGCACTAAATTTATAGATAAATTTAGAGAGACTTGGCATTTTTATACTAGAGTGTTCTAATCTATTTGATTAGGTCCTCTTTAATGCCTACTAATTATTATAATTCTCCACAAAGAAATCTTTCACATCTTTTGTTAGATTTATTTCCATGTACTTGGTAATTTTTGCTATCAGAATGTATGGTGTCTTTCTTTCCTAAATTTCTTTTGCTGATATATGGAAATGTAATTGATTTTTGTAAATATTTATATTGAATTGAGCAACTTTGACAAACTCATCAATTCTAATAATTTGTAATATCTGATGTCAATTCAAAATTTTAGCAATAGATTCTTTTGGAGTTACTGTATACACAAATCCTATCTTCTGGGCATAATGATAGAATTTTTCTTCCTTTCCAATCATCCTACTTAAAAAAAAATCTTTTCATTTAAGTTAGTGTGCTGGATAGAATTTCCAGCAAAATACTGCAAAAGAAATTATAGCAGGGAGCTATATATTGTTCTTGATTTCAAAAGGAAAATTTTCACGGTTTCACCACCTAATATTATATTTGCTGTAGGAAGATTTGTTTCTAGATATTGTTTTACAGTTTAAAATTAAATATGGTGGTAACGTCAGCAATCCAGCAGTTTGGCATAACATTGGAGTGATATGCTTTTCATAACCTAAATTCTATAATCTTAATATCTTTAAGATCCTTTTGCATTGACAGCATAATTTTCAGACATGTCAAAGAAAACCATTGCCCTACCCCCAGCATATCTTATTTGATTAAACACATATTTTTATTTTTCCTCAATGGCATCAAGCTGGAAGTTAAGTGTATTCTGCCAAAGTCAGCAGGAAGTTTCTGATAAATTGATGTTGTACATGTTAGTAATAATCCTGTACAATGCATGATTCGTTCACCCCAGTCTCCTATTATGCTAATATTGCTTTCATCTATTATGAGGAATTTGGTAATTTCTCTTGCCACTATTGCTTTGTGTGTGCTAGGCAATCCTTGTACATGAATCTCAGTAATAAAACATAATACAGCTTCATTTTCTTGTGAGCATCTTTCTTCTATATGTTCTGTAAAGCATTTGATTGCTGTTTCCAAAAAATATTGAATTTACAGTCATTCACCCAATGCAAATATTTGCTTAAGAAATATCAAATATGTACCCTGGTGATCTGTTCCCACCTCATTCTGCATACATGATAACTATTTGTTTCAATCCTAAAAGAGTTTGTTTTTTTTAAAATAACATTTTAAACAGCAATTAAACTCAACATGTGTTGTGCCAACAGTGCACATAATTCAATTGAAGTAATAACAATATGAATAGCTATGAACCAGTTTCACATCACTGCAAATGACAAGTACATTGTGATTGCCACCTGGTAACAACAATTAAGAGATGTTCTTGATTGTAAAATGCATTCTGATTTCAGATGTTAAATGTGGGGAGGGAGGATATGTGTATTAAAATCAATGAAATACATTAATTTTTTTCCTTTTTATTTATTTATTTAGGCTACTTTAAGCTAGATTCCTTGGCTTTCCTTCAAATTACTGTTCCACCTAATTTCGAAATGTGGCTTGTCATTAGAGTGGCTAATTTATCCGCTCTTTTTTTTCCTTAGTGCTCTGAGTGCCAGAGTGACCGGGAGTAGATATGAGAAAACAAGCCCCAAATAATCTCCTCCAAAGTGGCCCAGAGCCTGAGATTCCACAAATAGACATTCACTCCTTTGAGTTCTTTTCCCAATGATACCCATTAAAATGCAAACATATTTGACAGAGTTAACAGCACATTTAATTAATTTCCTCTGCATAGTGAAGGATTTGCAGGATGCTGTTCTCTGATGGCAGTCACCAGGCAACTACAGGATGGGAGTAATGGGTACCAAGGGAAAGGAAGGGAGAGGTTTCAGGAGAGCCTTCAAAAAGAGAAGTGAATAGCGACCAAAAGGAATGTGGGATTTTAAAGTAGCCCACGAGTAGCTGAGCTTGTGTTTGGAAGCCAATCCTGAGACAAGGATTCCAGCACGAATAGTTGACTTGGGAGTTGATCCTGGGAAATACAGTTAGCGGAGTGGGTAATTGAGGTAAGGAAGAGAAGGCAGCCAGTAAAGGGTGTGTTATCAAGCCATTTAGTATGATTGGCTAGGAACCCCGGGAGCTAGTGAAGAACATGCCCCTCAAAGTTATTTACCTATGGGCTGCTAGAACTGGAGAAGCTTTTAAAATTTTAATTTTGAAATAATTTCAAACTTACTGGAAAGTTGCAAAAATAATACAGAAACAATATATAGAACTCCAACATATTCCTCACCAAGATACCCAGATTTAGCAACTATTAGCATTTTGCCACGTTTGTTATATCATTTTATCTACCATCTATATATCTCTATTTTCTATCAGTCATCTATTTAACTACTTTCTAAACATTTGAGAGTAGGTTCTATACATCATGCTCCTCTAACACTTAATGCTTCCATGTACATTTCCTGTTAATAAGGACACTCGTGTAACAGCTATCAATGCAACTAGAGTATTTTTATAACAGTTCTTGTCAGTTATCAGTTAACCCTGAAGCAAAAAGATGCAGATGCTAAGCCATTGGAAGTCCACTTGCTTGAACTAAGATGATAAGGGTCAAGGGAACATGGTTAGGGCACCCCCTGTCTGTAATACTAGTCCTCCTTCTAACATCAATTGAGAAATTTTCAACTTCTCATATTTTTAACTGCCTGCCATCATACTGCCCTCAGATGTTGCTATTTCTTCCTTTATAGTATCTCTGGGATATGAAGCATTTGTACCCAGTTATGGAGTAAAATGTTCCAATCATATTATTTTAAATTGGAAATCTGCAATCTACTGTACACTTCTGATTGCCAACTAGCTCTCTCCCCTTTTTCCATCCCAAGTACTGCTGTTGAATCATTTTTATCCTTGTCCCTACTAGTGTTAAAGGCACTGGTCAGGCTACATCATAGCGAAGTCTCAGCTTTCGCCTCTTTTTATTTCTTTCTCTTTGTTCTAAGCACGTGATTTTTCTTACTGGTTTCTACCTAATCTTTCCTTGCCAGACTCAGAAGGATCTATCTACAGTACAATAAACTCCCCAAAATTGAAGAGCTGACCTGTTTGCTTTAAGGCTGATTGAGATGTAGAATGGTCAATCTACTAGATTTAAAAAATAATTGTCTTGTTGAAGTCACAGTCCTCACATACCCTCATGCCACCCCCCATGCAAGTAATGAATGAATTCAAATGAATCAAGTTGTCTGCTTCTCCCTTAAAGTTAGCCTTCAATTCTATAGTCACCAAAAGGTTTTCTTCAGAAAAGATATGTGAGGTATAGATCCTCAGTGTATATAAATTATCAACACACTATTATTATTGATGTTAATAGTATATCTATCTTAAACAGTAGCTAAAAACTAGCTGCAGGTATTAGAGCTTGTCTTAGTTTATTTTTAAATTAAATACTTAAATGCATCAAGCATGTTTTCTATAAGTTCTAAGTACATTCTTTGCACAGTGTTCTGTGAAGGCTCACCATGTCCCGGACAATTGCTCTGCAAAGCAACTCAGAGCACCTGTGTTACTTTAGGTAAGTCATTTTTTAACCTTCATTATTTTACTTGTCCTATTATTCATCGGGGCTAATAGTAGTCCTTCAAAAACAGGGTCCTTGTGAGAGCATATGAGACAATTGAGAAAGTTTTGTAACCTATTACATACTCTATAAATAAGAGTTTTCTATGTTGCTTCATAGGGGTAATAGGAGAGTTATAGCTTATAAATGATAAAAACAGAAGATAAAAATCTTCCTATTAGTTTCACAGAAATAACCAAAAGTGATTATAAAGTTAATGAAGTGAGATGGAGTCGTGTTCTGGGAAATATATTTACATGAATATAAAAAGAAACTCTGAAAAAAAAAAGAACTATGTATTTGAGAGTTTCTTTTTCAAAACACTCAACAGGAGAGACTTACACTAACAACTGCTTTAAATAAAAAGCTAATTGGCACAAGCTAGCAATTTGAAATAATACAGTCTCTCACCTGAGCATAATTAATCATCATCTTTGAAGAAAATTACTAACATACTTTCTATGCATAGAAAAAGGCCTGCAAGGAAATGTATCAAACTTTTACCAATGGTCATCCCTGGGGAATGTGATTGGGCAATGACTCCTTTCATTTTTAAGTCAGTTCTTTGATATGAGCATTTTTAAGGGTGCATTACTTTTATGATTAAATTTAAACATGAAGTGATAAATTACATATATAATCCATTTCAGAGCAAATTAAGTGTTCTTCTGCTGTCATGTAATCCACTGAGTGTGCAGGCATTCATGATGGACTCTCTGCATTGCCCTGTAAGAGTTGGGAGGACATGGACAACAGATCCAAATGAATATGGAGCTCTGACAACTGCCTTTGCTGTGAATAATAAGGTCCTTCCTTTGTTTCTGACCTAGAAGTCTCATGTCTTTTTCCAGCACCCATAAACGAGTAACAGGCTAACTTGTTAACTTGCAAGGAGGGTAAAATCCCAAACTCTGCGCACAGTTCTTGATACTCATTTGTGTTGTAAAACTTATCATGCAGCATTCCAGTATTTATTTCTATGTCTGAATGCCTGCTAGATGCTGCGTCTTTTCAAAGTCTTCTTCATCCCTCTATCTCCAGTATCTGTCACCTTATAGAAACCCCACAAATGTTTGTTGATCAAATAGTGGGTCGATAAATACAATAATTCCCTCCTGAATGAAAAATGGAAAAAGTATATTTTTCAATTTTTGTGTTGGGAAAGACGTCTGTCTTTAGGTCTTTTTATTAGTTACTGCCCCTAGTAGCCAGAAAGATATGAATCCATAGTCTTGAGATCTGTTGGAAGGGAATAGTGGGGTATAAAATACCCCTAGAGATGGCAACTTTGCTTCTTGAAAGCCGGGTTGGCAGAGGGACTGCCTTGAGGGGAATTATGAGGGTTGTCCCTCCACTGGGGATGATGCTGGGTCTCCTGCTCTGTGTGTGATAAGATGCACTCTTTATTATTAGTTAAGGAAACTGTGTCCTCCTATGTTTGGTAGTATCCTTTAGTCACCCTCACACTTGTGGTAACAATGTATACTCCATCATCATTATTAGTGTTTAGACAAAAGCATGAAGACAAGAAAATAGAATATTAAGTGTAAATACTGGGGAAGGTATACAAATTTGTCTTGTTGATAATATGCTTGTGGATCTAGAAAAAACAAAAGACTCAATTAAAAAAATACTAGAACTAGTATACAAGAAAACATGGTTTTTGCTATACTGGCAATAATCACATAGAACTGGAAATTGGGATTACGTTGCATTCAAAACAAAAAATAATTTTTAAAATTTAGGAATAAATTTAACAAGAAAGGGACAGATCTTATATCAATTAAACTATAGTCTTACTGAAGAATTTAAACAAGACCTGAGAAGGGCATAAATTAAAACTATACCAAGTTCTAGGATACAGAACTTAGTATCATGAAAATATTAATTGCCCAAAGATGATGCATTTAATGCAAGTCAAGTTAGACTTCCAAGAGTGGATTTTGGAGGGTTTTGAGTTGAGGAAAAGATTCAGTAATCTTAAAGGTCATATGGAAGAAGAAGTGTCTGACAATAGTTTAGAAAATTTCAAAGGCTAATTAATAATTTTTTGGTGCCTGAATTATGTAAGGGAATTTCGAAGTGTTCTATATTTTGCTTCATTGAACCCTCACAACAATTGTTTGTGATAAATACTGTCATCCCTAGTTTATGTATAACTGAACAGAGAGAGCTATTAAGTAACTTGAATCCAATATTCAACTTCATTCCAGAGTGTGCGCTTTTGATCAATTCACCACTACAGGTTCATTGTCTCCCAGCTGGCAGGAGGAGGAGGACTTGCTTGTTAAGATATTAGAATAGGGGGGTGGCTGTGGCTCAAATGGTTGGCGTCTGTCTCCCATATGGAGGGAACTGGGTTCAATCCCTGGGACCTCCTAGTAAAATAAAGAAAAATACAGAAGGCGCGCGGGCCGCCAGGCCCTGCGAGTAGGTGTGCCACCAGGCCCCATGAGTGGGTGCACTGCCAGGCCCCATGGGCGGGTATGCCATCAGACCCTGCCAAGCCATGCAGCAAGATGATGACGTAACAGGAGAGTGACACAAGGGAGAGCCAAGACAAGACACGCCGAAAAACCAGGAACTAAGGTGGCTCAGGCGGTTGGATGCCTCTCTCCTACATCGGAGGTTCCCAGGATCGAATCCCAGTGAAGACAGGAGAAGAAGGATGAGAAGAGAGGGCAGGAAACAGACACAGAGAATTGCCCAGTGAATGGACACAAAAACAGCAAAAAAAAGGGGGTGGTGGTGGTGGTGGTAAAAATGGATAAAAGTAAATAAATATATCTTTTAAAAAAAGATATTAAAATATACCATAAAGCCATTATTATCAATAGTACTGACATATAACCAGATTAGCAGAGCATAGTAGAGAGTGGTGAAAAAAGATCTATTATATAAGGAAATTAACATGAAAAGTTGGTGATTATTTTTATAATATGGCTAGTATAATTGTCTGTGAATCCAGAAGAAGTTGGACCTCTATATAAGGAAATAAATTCTATGTAGATTAAACACTTAAAAGAAAAAATATGTTAGAGTACAATTGGGGACAACATATGTTTAATCTAAAGGTTGGGGAGACTTTTTAAACCAAGACAGGTTTATAAAGCTAATTTAAAAAGGGATGGACTTTTGACTACATTTTAACTATTTTTTTGGTATGGAAAAAAGATATCACAAACAAGCTGAAAGACATATGATAGACTGAGGAAAATATGAGTAACTCATATGAGAGTTGATACATGAAGTATTTTTTAAAGTAATATCTTTGATATGTAAAGAGCCCTTTGAAACTGGTAAGAGAATGCCCAATAAAAGAAAGTAAACTGGAAATTCACAAGAAAGCACATCCAAATGACCAATAAATGGGAGAAAGGATGTTCAAAATAATCAGAGAAAAGCAAATTTAAAGTAAAAAGAAAAAACGATCAGGTTGGCAAAAATGAAAAATAATAATACTATCCACTGTTAATGGAAATATGGGGAAGAGAGTCTTTATGCACTTTGCTGATGGAAATGTGAATTTTACAACTTCTTTGGAAAACAATCTGGCAATATATACTAAAATTTAAAATACTTATACCCTTTGACAAATAAGTCCATTCCTAGGAATCTCTCTTATAAAAATAAAAGCACCAATCCATAAGAATACATGGGGAAGTGGATGTAGTTCAAGTGATTGAGTGCCTGCTTCCCATATACGAGGTCATGGGTTCAATCCCTGGTACCTCCTAACAACAAACTGAACAAACAAACGAAACCATCAACTCGGAGAAGCTGGTGTAGCTCAGTGGTTGGGCACAGGTTTCCCATATATGAGGTCCCGGGTTCAATCCCCAACTCTGGTACCTCAAAAACAAAAAACATATATATATACATATATGTACAAGGTTGTTTTTTGCAACATTGCTTATTGTGGAGAAAAACTGGAAGCAAAGTAATGTTCATTTAATGTGAATGGTTCAGACTGTGGCACATCCACAGCATGGACCATGATGCTACCCTTATTTCATTTTTATACATAGAATAAGCAAATTTCATGGAGACAGGTAGTGAATTATAGGTTACCAGGGACTGGTGTGTGTTGGGGGTAGGAAGTTATCGCTTAAGGGGGCAGAGTTTGAGACAGTGAAAAAGTTGTGGCAATGATCAATGCCAAAGATGCACAATGTTGATAATGGGGGAGTAGGGAAAAAGTGTGCCAAATGTATGCTATGGACCATAGTTGGTGGCAACAGTCTGATGATATTATCCCATAATCTGTAACAAATGTTCCACATGGTGTAGTGTGTTGGTGAAGGGGTGTTATATGGGAATTCTACACATGTACATGAATGTTTTGTAAGTTCACAACTTCTGTAATAAAAATATTTTTTAAAAAATAATAAGGTGGATTGGGAGAAAAACACACCAAATGGAGGTGTATGGTATATTTTTGGACTATATATGTCTATATAAGGACTATAGTTAGTAGTAATATTTTGACAATATTCTTTCATAATTTGTAACAAATGTTTCACAACAATGCAAGGTGTTGGTGGTGAGGTGATGTATGGGACCCTGTATTATTTATGTATGTTCATATTTGAATGATATACTTCAGTAAAAATTTTTTTAAAGTTGTGGCAGTGAATATTGGTGGTGGTAGCACAATACTGTGAATGTAATTAATTCCACTAAATTATATACTTGAAAGTGGTTAAAATGGGAAATTTATATATATATATATTACTACAATACAAATTTTTAAAAAATTCATGTTTATAAATGACAAAATCCTGGGTGTCTCCATTTTCAAAATTCCATAAACACCCACATACACACATGGGGAATAAATCATATTGTTGCACTTTTATTTATATAAACATGGATATAAATATGGAAGGATACATACTCATTTGTTAACACTGATGTCTTTGGGGGTGATGAGGTGATGGTACGGATGGAGGTAAGGAGAAGAGAAGTAAAAACTAACAGTTTGTGAAAAAAGCAGCAGGTATGATATGATCTCATTTATCAAAAATTATATATATTTGAGTGTTTATGCACTGAAAGCATGAAAACATGGTAACCAAACTGTTAAGGTTGGCGATCTTATTGTGGTGGAATTTTAGGGGATTTTTATTTTCTTCTTTGGCTTTTCATTATTGTTTCAATTTCTACAATGATTTGCATTATTTAAACAATTGGAAAAATTTAAAAAGATATTTTCATCATAACAAAAGTTCCCTTCGCAAAAAAATTATATATATGTTAATTTACATGATGTGAAAAGTCATAAAATTAGAAATCCCAAAGCAAGAAGTGGAAAAATCTTTCCAATCTGAAGAAATAAAGCCATTCTTTAAAGATTGTTGACATTTATGAAGCAATCCTCCAAGTGTCCTTGTACATTTTCCATGGAACAAAAATTCTGAAATTTATTTGAACTGTAGAGAAGTATTAATACCACTCAACTACTGAGAGAAATGGAAACTGAAGGGATTGCTAATAGCATGTAACTAATGGAAGTTTAATAGACCTGGGCCTATCTGACTTATAACTCAACTGTTAGGTCAGATAGGTTCAGAACTACTTCTAAAGAAGTTAGTTTTCAGACCCTTCAGTGCGCTAAGTTGGTCTAAAATGCAAGTGACACTAACATATTCATCTTTAAAGTGACTTTTTCTCTCGGGGTCACTCTAGAGAAGACGCTAATTAGGTGAAATGTGTCCCTTAGGTGCCAGAGGTTTTTAAGCTGATTGGTTCTGGCTTCCAGAATATTTCTACTTTTCAGGTTCCATCAAAATGTTCTTGTCTCTTTCCCTGAGTATCTTGCTAATTTAGAGCTAACTAGTCAGATGTAGTCACTTCTTTCTTCTATCATCTTGGATGAGAAATCAGATTAAGTTTTATAGGTTTATATATTTTATTACCTCAGGGCCTTGCCAACGGACTGGATTCCCTGAACCAGCTACATTTGAATAAGGTCTTTGTGGTGGCATTGTGAACCCAGAAGAATGCACTGGAAAGTCCTCAGGATTGGAGGTCAGAAGTCAAGCTTTAGACCCAAGCCCTGCCATCATTAACTATGACATTTAAAAAAGAACCACTTTACCTCACTGAGCCCTGATTTCCTCCCCTGTAAAATCCCTACCCTGACTTTCTCTCAGGTTGTGAGAATCAAGTGGGATGTTCATTAAGATCACAGTCAATCGTAAAACAAAGGTCAATTGTGTTTTTCTCTGATTACAGAGGTGCAAATGTTCTTTGTAGAAAATTTTTAAAATGCAAAAATCACTAAGAAGAAATAAAAATCACCCATAATCACAAGATCTGGAAATAATGCATGTCAACATTTTGATATGTGCCCATTTAGTTTATTAGTTCTATGTGTAAATTTACAAATATTTATACACATTAAAAAATAAAATTCAGGTCATACTCTGTGTATATTTATATATCTGCTTTTCATTTAATTTATAATTAATATTATAATGTTATTAAAATTCTTCTACAATATCATTTTTAATCACTTTTAAAATATTTATTTTAGTCCTAGTCTGGTTTATATAATAAATTCTCCACTGTTAACATTTAGACTAATTTTTTGCTATTAAGGTGCTGTGGTATATTCTTGGTTACCTGAACCTCATAAGTTATAGCATTTAGATCCTGTTAATATATGTTTTTGCCTACTTGATATGTCAGAAACTGAGAAAATTTTCCCACTATTACTCAGTTTCTAATTTCTTCTTGTGTTTAAAAGCTTTACTTTACATGTTGATTCAATATTATTCAGAGCATACTGATCCACAACCATTATATATTCATTGAAATTATCTCTAATAGTAACACAAAATTACGTTTGGCCTAATTATTAGTTCTTTGAACTGTAATTTGACATAACCACCTCATAGAGTTATCTTAAGGATTAAATGACATAATTCATTTGTCCTCAATGTCAGTGATTACAACTATAACTATTTTATTTTGTTATTATAACAATATATAGTGACCATGTTTTCTTTTTGTCTAATATATCTTTGCCCAACCTTTTATTTTGACTCTTCTAATATTTCATAGTTGCATTTTGTTTTTTGATTCTAAGTGAAAAACTTTTATTTTTAACAAGAGACTTTAATCCATTCACATTCATTGCCATATTTAATATATTTGGTTTTACTTTGTTACCTGGCTTTCTGTTTCCTTTGCTTATCTTTTGCTATGCAGTCAATAACCTTTTTTCTTTTATTTTCACTATTTTGGAAAGTATATTTAAAGTTTCTCATGTTTCTAGCAATTATCTTTAAATTTATCAAAAGCATATTTTTGCACCTAATGGTTCACAACATTGTTTCCACTCAAACTGCTTGGTGGATAACTTCACATTCACTACATACCATACTCGCCTTACTGTGGAATGCTGTGTTAACAGAATGGGTTCTAGAACATATACAATTCCCGGTTGCACCATCAATAATTCTACCATTTCCACTTGCACCAATCACAATATACCATGGCTACATGCCACTGCCACTAGAAACCATATAAAGATAAGGAATTTAGCACACTTTCATTAAATCTATCACCCACATAATTTCTTTGTCAACCAAAGAAAGTATTCCTCTAGAATATATTTCGGATTGTCACTTTTGCTCCATTGTTTTGGCCATTTTACCAATTGTCTGTGTGTTGACTCTTCTCTGATTTCATATCTACCATTTCTTTCACATCACTACAATCTTTATGTGCTTTGAGTATAGCTCCTACACTACCTATTGATTTTCCATGGTATCAATTCTATACTTGTACCAATACAGTGTTAGGTACTATCTCCAACATGGATTTTTGTTCTACTCCTGTTTTTTTTCCCTGCTGCCTTAGAATCCTTTCCTATCTTAGTCACTATCTCCCTCTTTCCATACCATTTTTTGCTTTTTTTTTCCCATTTCAACCTGTTTCCTTTTCTTGGATTTCTACTACAATTTTATACACGTGGTTTCCTAAAAAATTCCTCCATATTGTAGAGTAATCACTTTTTAGAGGTATGTTGTTCAACTAATACTTCAGGGTATTTTGCCAGTCTCATCATGTGGTATTTTTTCCCAGGCATGTATCTTTAGGCAATGTTTCATTAAATGAAAGTGGGGATGGTTTACTTGATTTCATTTAATTTGCCTGATACTGGTGTAGATTTCATTCATGTTCTGGCATTTGATGGTCTAGTCATCTTAGTTTTTAATGTTGTGTGTGTATGTCTTTTTATTTGTCCTCTTATGAATTTTATATATTCATAAATAACATAATTTTGGAAATATTTTTAGATACAATTGTAAACCTGAAGTTTTTGTTAACCAAAAACTGAGAAAGGGAGTTAAATATTTTATCAGAATCCCTAAAAGCAAAAATAGAAAACCATAATTCTCTTACTGATATAGTTGGTCTTATTTTACTCTAAAACAATTTCATTCAAAAAGAATGGTAGTCACCATAAAGTTTACCCAGGAAAAAAAAAATCATTAAATTATAAAATGCGTTTTTTCTATTCTCATGAGATAGGATTAAATGAACAAAATTCACAAATATTTTTTCCTGTTTCAAAATATTTCAACACTTCCCTGTTATCATTTTCATAACTCCTTTGTCCATATTATTTCCATTCTTTTGACTTTAAGAAAGTCTCATTGAGAAGCTAATATGCCTTAATAGCTATTAATCTCCATTTAAATCTGAAGGAAATTCCTCAGACTGTGGGACATCAATAGCTTGCCTATATTCCTCAATATTACCAGTTTAAAAATATTTGTAATTGCATTTGCACGTTTCTGATGAGCAACCAAGATCTGAAACTATGAGTGATGGGTTAATAAATTTTCTAGGTGTCAAAGCCTTTGCAATAGCTTCTTGATGTACTATACCAAAGAAACAACCATATAATCTCTTTTGTGAAAAAGTACATATATTCATTTATATGCACTTACAAAGACAAGAAGAAATATTCTAAAATATCAACAGTGGCTATAAATCTGGATGGTAAGATTAAGGATAATTATTTTCTTCTTTGTGTCTTTATTTTCTAAATTTTCTACAATCAATATGCATTCCTTATATAATCAAAGAAGAAACCCACTGTGTTCTAACTGAATAAAGCTTTGATGTTAAGAGAAATAAAGCACTGAATTATGTTTTTCCCATGTTCGGTTTCAACTAATGTTTTATGGGAGAGGATGAAAATGTATCATACATAGAAAGTTTTAGAACTGGTAGCCATTTTTTATTCAGTTACCAAAATAATGACATTAATAATAGGCACATGTGAATAAGATTTTGCCACATAGACTAACACTGTGTTTTCCAGACTTGGAATTTTGAGGACCAGAAAATTGCAATAGAAGTTTTTGAGACTAAAGTAAAGTTGTCAACTTTTTTTGTATGTATTACAGAAAACCCCACAACCACCACCATCTATTTCATCATCATTTTATAAAAGACAGAACATTCCAACCCCAAATTATTAGAAAGTATATAAATTGTCTCAGAAACGTAGAAAGGAATAATTTTGACTTCACAAAAACTCTCCTTATTGTTCTTTTCTTACTTTGCTAAGGTCTGGTGAAAACTTTAAGGATGTGCTCTGGTTTGTGTTTGAGACCCCTTGGACTAAGTCTTGTTTGTCCTGGTGATTGGGTGAAGAGAAGTTCCAAAGTCCCATCTTACCTGGCTCCATAGTAGAGACCTGGTAACTCTTGTTTTAGAGCCAGGTGTTTGAGAAGAAAGGTCAAATCAGACTGATATTGTTTTCAGGTAGAAGGACATACCCAATAATTTTTAGATTTATTACAGGTCCTATCGATAAAATATATATAAAAGATTTGTTTAAATGCCCACATAATGAAGATGAGGCTGGGGGAAAATAGTTTTTAAATTTTATCATTGGAATGGATAACTTGTTGGAATCCAACCCCTTCTCATCACCTTTATCACTACAATCCCGGTTTAGCCTGGCTTATCACGATCTTCTTCAAACCTGTTCCCTGCCTTTGCCCTTGCCCCACCAAAAGTTTATTTTCAACATGGCAGCCAGAGCAATCCCATTAAAATCTAACTCAGATCACGTCACTCTTCTATCCAAACCTTCCAGTGGTTTCTCATCTCAGAATAAAAGCCATTGTCCTACCCAAGTCAAAGTCCTGGGTGGATGATACATATGCTATGCATCATATTCATGCTAACATGTTCTTTGTAAAAAGGAGATGGTCCTCCATATTATTGTACTTTGGTTTGTAATTGCTTTTTCTTCCCCTATATGACTTAACAATCAAATGTATAACAAAGATTAAAACCTATATTAAGGAGAAAAAAAGAAGAAAAAAAGGGGGATGGTCCTTACAGCTACCAACTCCTCTCCTCTTAGTTGGTTATGAGTACATTGGATTGTTAAACAATATTGTTGGGAAGCGGGTGTGGCTCAGTGGATAGAGCCCCCGTTTACCATATGGGAGGCCCGGGTTCGCGTCC
>JAQZBX010066897.1:0-16030 GCA_029593785.1 Cabassous unicinctus
ATAATGAAGAACTCAGTGAATAGGAAAAATAGGTTAAATATATCAGAAGAGATAATGATGAACTAGAAGAATAAGCCTTAAAAAATATGAAAAATGAAACCTGAGAAAATAATGGAAAATATTGAAGAGAGTGTAAGAATTATAGAATAATAGGGACTATTATGAGAAGTTACAACATATATTTCAGTGGAAATGCTAGAGTTCATAAGAATTATATTTGTGTGTATATATACATAATATTTATACTGTTAACCACCATTCATCATGGGGTTCAATGTGTTATAAGGTCCTCTGCCTTGTACAATTGATCCAAAATTTACATTCAGTAGGTCTCGGTATCATCACAGAGTTATGTTGTCATCATTTCTGAAAACATAGCAATTTAAAATGTGTACACAATGAATAGCATTGCTTTTGAAAAGTGACAGAAGTACAATAAGTCACAGATTTGAGGACTTTTTGTTACAACTCTCAACTACTGATAGAATAAGCAGAGAAAATGTAATGAAGATATCGAATATTTATTCACTGTGAGTAATAAATTTAATTTAATGCACAATATACAGAACAGAACAGTACACCTTTTCCCATGCACTTAAAGCAAGAGGGAGAAGGGACTACAGTCCTCCTGACATAGGCAGTGCTGAGCAGGGAAGGAAGGTAGAGGCAAAGAGAGGGGAGCAGATGTGGACTTGTTCTGAAGATGGAGCACAGGATATAGTGATGGGATGCATGTCAGGTGGAGGGAAAATGAGAAGTCAAAAAAGGTGACAAAGTTGTTACCAGAACCCCTGTCAGGTGGAGCTCCTGAACATGGAGCCAGAGGAGGAGCAGGTTCCTGTGAGCAGTCCAGAGTCCCATGTTGGCATGTTAGACATCCACATGGAGGCATCCTAATTCAGCTCTGCATCTATCAGGACAGCATGGAAAGGAATGGGATGGATAAATAAATGTGGAACTACATGTCAATATAGATGGTGTTTAAAGTCAAGGTGCTCCTGCAAGGGAACATGGTGCTGAAGAAGGAAAGGAGCCCAAGGACTGAGCCCAGAGGAACACACTGAGAGACTTTGAAGAAACAGAGAACCTAGCAAAAAGACAGAGGGGAAAGGGCCAGAAGTCAGATGAATAACCAAAACAAACAGGAAAATGTAGTGAACCAGAAACTAATTGATTTCAAGCAGGTGAGAATGACTGTGTCAAATGCAATGGATGGAGAAAATTAGAAGAGAAAATTTTGAGGGTAATGGAAATATTCTAAAATTGGATCTTGGTGAGGGTTCCATAACTCTACATTTACCAAAAAAATGTACAATTAATTTTACGAATTTTACATCATGTAGATAGTACCTCAATAGTTTAAAAAATATTCAAACACCTGCTATTTGGTTAAGCTTTTCTACTGCCATGTATTCACACAGGGGAAATAAAAACACATGTTTATAAAAAGGACTTGTACATGGAAATTCATAATGTCTGTAATCATAATGCCCCCAACTGGAAGCAACAGAAGAATCCACCAAGAGGAGAATAGATGGACATTTTGTAAGATAGTATTCAATGCCATAGAACTCAATGATAAAAGCAGAGAGAAATGCTGATCCACACAGCAGCGTTAACAAATTTCAAGAAATTATTTTGAGCTAACAACACATGCACCAGAGTATATTCTGACTTATTTCATTTTTATGAATTACAAGAAGTAGAAAAAATGATGTTTGGTGATAGAAATCAAAACAGAGGCTGCTTGGGGGTTTGGGTATCAATTAAAGCTGCAGGAGTAATTTTTGGATCAATGGAAAGAAATGTTTCATATGTTTGATAAGGTTTTTGGATACTGTGCAGTATGAGGGAGTGAAAAGTTTTAAAAAATTGACAGCCATTCAGTTAAGATTAGCACATTTCACTACATTTTAATTTTACATCACTTTAAAAAAAAAAATTAGAAAGAAGAATGATCATTAGAATGTAATGGAAACAAGGATGTTTTATTTTTTAAGTCTCCCCTCCTCCACCTTCCCCCAGACCCTCTTACTGAAGACTTCTCCATGCTGCCAGTTCCTGTGTGTTACAGGTGGAATCCTGGGGAATTCTCTGTGGTCTTTTGTGGCTGACCAATCCATGGTTACTGAGAAGAGCCCTGTGGGTGGCTAAAGTGCCATAGAAGGGCTTTGAACCTAAGTCCTGACATTGGGTGATCATTGGGATGCTGCAAGAGGTGGTGATGGAGCTACTGTCAAATCACATGAGTCCAGTCCTCACATCCCACAGCCTCCTCCTTTCATCAGTTTACTGGTGAGTCCCTTATTCAGACTTGTCCAGTCTGTTAGAAGCCAGATTTATATTAGATGAGAAAAGCAGCTTGCCAAAACTCTGGCTGCACTGATTGAAGAGTTATACCCAGCTACTTAGTTTGTTCTCAGAGTTTTGCAGAGCCTGTGCCATCTTTAGATGCAAAGCTAGAGAGGCTTAAAAAATACCCAGACTAATAGATATCTACAGAAAGGCAAAGAGAATGAAAGAGATGCTGATAAGATTAATTTCACTGGCCCAAAAACTAGAGAGAGTACCAAAGGTTCAAAACTAGAAGAGGTGATAATGGAGATGCTAGATATACTGATGTCTCTCAAAGGGGTTATGAGAACCACTGCAGCACAAGGCATTTTCCAAACCCAACATTTGGCCCCCATCTACCTTCTGATGGCCTTTCCCCCAGGGGTGGGTCTGGGAGTTAAAGCAGTGCTGTCACCTCTCCTCCATCTAGGCCCCAGAGCCTCCAGGCTGTGTTAACCCACCAGCCTCCCTCTGAAGGTCCTGGAGGCCAATGGGGCCCCCTTCATTGACTGGAGTTCCTCCATCTTCTCATCCTGGACAAAGCCAAGGTCATTCCTTCCTTAGATGAAAAAAAATTCTCAACTTCGATTAAAAACATTGGGAAATGTAGGACTTGCTTTCTTTTCAAAAAAGCTTGAATTATCTCTCTATAGGCAAAGGAAGTCCTACTATTTAAACCCTTACTCCAACTGAAACTTCATCAAACTACATATCCCAAGACATTATTTCTAAGTTTTATTTATAGTTTATTTATATCTTAAGTGATCTATTTCTACTTTATTATTCTATCTATATATTATATTGTATTTTAATTAAATATATACTGTTTAGCCATAGGAGACATTTAAATATCAGCAACAACATTTTTTGGCATAGTTGAATTCCTAATTGTCACAACTCCTAAATAAATTCAACTTTATTTTTAACTTAATATGTATTAGTTATATCATTACAAAATATTTGTTTCTTTTGGGGTGTAAACTGTATTCTTAGAATTTTTATCATTTAAAATTTATATTTTAAAATAAGAAAGGGTAAAAAACAAAATTGGCACATGTAGATGATTTTCATTCTCTGCCATGTGCTCCACTGAGAGTTTTCTGACCATGGAGAAATCTTCCTTGGACAGTTTGTAGAAACCTCTACATCCCACCCCTCATACCCCTCCCTCACCATGTGACACACCTCAAAGAAAAGCTGAGGGAGCAGCAGGGGTTTCCCTCTCACAGAAATACCTGGCATCTCCAGAATTAGTAGTTTCAGTCAGAAATGACACTCCCTCTATAGATAATGAGCACCAACTGGAGATTATCACTGATGGCAGAAGGAAAGCAGGAAGTGACACTTGAGGAAGTTGGCTCAGGAAATAAGTCAAAGGACAGAAAAATCATTACAAAATTGAGCTGGTATCTGGGTACAGAATGGTAAAGATGAGAAAAATGTTGCTGTCCTAGTGGAGCTGATATTTGGACGGGGTAGATACTGAACAGGGAAATTAAACAGCGCACAAAGGATGTCATGTGAGGATAAAGTAAAGGAGAAGAATGCTCAGGGGAAGGAAGGATTGATGGGTGTGGGAAAGGGTGGCTTGGGAGGAGAGATCAGGTAATCCCCTGTAAAGAGGGGACACCTGAGCAGTGAACCAACCTGGGGACAAGCACTGCAGGCTGAAGGCACAGGACAGGTGATGACTATGAAGGGGGTGTGAGAGGGGTGTGTTTGAGGATCTGCCAGAGGCCAAGGAGACTAAAGGCAGTGAGTGAATGGTAGCCAGAGGGGTGGGGGGTAAAAGCTGTCACCAGGGTAAAGAGTTTAATTTTAATTTAAGAGAACTGTGGCTGTGATGAGGGTAAAAGGGTATAGAGTAAGAACAGGTGGAGACTATGACAGGGAGTCTTTAAGATGATGATGTTGATTGCTGCACTGGGGTGGGGGTGTGGGGAGAACAGTGGAGACAGAGAGAAGGAGTCAGCTCCAGGACCTGTTTTGCAGAGACCTACAGGCTGCTGATGACTCTGTGTTCCCTTCCTTCCCTCTCTTTAGTGAGAGTTTTGTTCTCCACCTCTCAGGCCAGAGTCTGTCCTCAAGTATCTGGTGATCCTGACCACCCTTTCACATCCCCATGCTTGCAGGGAACAGCTGAGTGGGGCTCTGTGTGCCAGGGTGGGGCCTGTATCTCTCAGGGCTCCTGGGGGTTCATTGGCTGGGGACCCTCATGGATCTGAGGCCTTTGTCTTGGCCATCTTCAGATCTCCACCAAAGCATCCTCCAGACTCCTACCTGGATGTAGTAAGCCTGACCACCAGCATAGTTCCTGGGAACTATGGAGGGCCAGCAGGAGGTGACCTCAGTCTACAGGCTTTCTTTGGGGCTCTGATTTCAGTGGTCTTCTCACCCCCTCCTCACCTATACCCACATCTATCAGTTCACAGCCTTTATCTTGTCTTTCCCATCTAATGCAAAGCTGGGGTGAAGGGAATAATCTGCCTGTGCAGATTCAAAGGAAATCCATATGTCTAATGCTTCTCTTCTGTGGATTACTTATTATCTTTTATTTGCAGTTTCTGCCTAAGAGACCTATTGAATTCCCTATTGGTCAGGGCATCCACAGCCCACTGGCCCAAGCGGTCATTGGGTCAGCCTGCTGTCTCTTTGACTGCCCAAGATTGCCAAGAGCCCACCCCTGCATTGCTAGAGCCTGGATCCAGTCTAGTAATAGGTGGCTCCCTCTTGCCACTGGCCATGGAGCTCACTGGTTGCTTTGGAGATTGATCTGGACTGTTCAATCTCAGTCCCCTCCTCATACTACTAGGGTGGGTCCTTCAACCATGGCTTGAGCTTGGGTCCTGGCCAGGGGTCTGCACCAGGTGGGGGTCAGGGCTGGCACAGAGGGTATAGGGGTTCCCAGGTAGAAACTGGGCATCTATGTAGGGTCAGATGATCTTGCTGAGCTAGCGGGAGAGCCCCATCCTCAGTGTGAGTTTTGGAAAAAATAGGCATCCATGGTGGGGGCTTCAGTCTTGGGGGACCCCATAAGTGTGGTGAAGGGGGTCATGGTCAGTGTGTGTCTGTAAAATGGGTGCTCATGGTGGCTTGTTAGGGCTGGATTTTGACCCACATTTTAAACATCAGGGAAGGTGGGTGGTGGAAGACTCCATGATTTTCTAATTTCCAGCCTAAGCTTTGGGGTGCCGGAATTTAACTCTAGTATGACACTTACACCTTTGTTTACCTGCTGGGAAACAGAACAGCCCATGATCCCATTGGCCAACAATGTCCCTTCCTTCTTGCTGGGACTCAGGCTTCCTCCTAGTAACAGGCTATTTGTGGTTCCCATTGGCTGGAGCTAAACCTACTTAGTAATAATGATAATGTCCCTTATTACATTAAAGGTTTAAATATTGGTAGGCTTTTAGTTCAGCTGTAGTTTATGTAAGGAATAATCACTTACATTTTTTAACTTTTCATTTTGAAATAATTTTAAACTTTATGAGAATTAGTGAAGACTTCAGTGAATAGAATGGTACAAACAAAAATATATTTATCTTTCTCTCATATAATAGTAAAAAAGTTAACATTTTACAATGTTAAGTGCATCCAAGAAAGGGACTCATGAGGGGGGCAAGCAAAAAAAACATATGAGAAGTATAACAGTCTATTCCAGGCAGCAACTGAGCAACAATCAGCAGCCTTCAGGCTGATCTGTTGCCTTTTATCTCATTTTTGGCATGTAATAACATATTGATACAATGGTAAGCATAACATGTCAATCAGATTATATAACATACTATATTATTGTTCCTCAACCCTAGGGTTGTTTATGGAATATTTGCAAGCTAGTTCTATCAACTACATTTGGACACAGGCCCAAGGATATGTGGAGATGGGGGCTGCCTCATTGGTGCTGCAACTGGCTAGAGCTGAGGCCATCACCAAAATTTGACCATCTTTACACTCCACCCCTGAGGGCAATGGCCCCAGAAATAGCAGTGGTACACTGCAGCCATATACCACAGCAGCAGTATAAACAGCAACAAATAGACAGTATACACTCCATCCCAATGAGGGTGCCCCCTAACCCCCATTTCCAGGTTCCTAGGGAGTTCCACCAGTCTCATACCACATCAGCTTGTAAGTGTTGGATTTTTTGGACCTCACGGTTCATGTCTTTTAGAGTGGCTTGTATGGAGTCTTTATGATCAGGAATGTACACACAACATTCGGTGTGTATCAGGGCACATGTGCCCCCTTGGGCTGCAGTGAGTAAATCTAAGGCCATGCAGTTTTGTAACACAATGTGGCAGATTTGATCCATTTCCTCTGTTAACTGGGAAATTGCATATTCAGAAGCATTTAAAGCTTGCATAGTGTGCCATGCTAAGACTTCTACATCCAATTCTACTTTAATGACCACATCTCCAGGGCTAAGTATAGCTAATGGGTAGAACCACCATAGGGCTTGCTGTGTTCTGTGCCATCTATGATATACAGTATCCCAGTTCTGGGGTAACTGGGGCAGGGTGGATAAGATCCACCCTGGTATCAAGGGGTGTCCCCATGTATATCGCCTGTCCAATCAGCAGGAAGGTATGGCCACCTGTGGGGTCCACAAACCCACAAATATCCCTTGGGAAGCTAGCCTGTGGGTTTTGTACCTGTATATGTGAGACCATTCCACCAATGGGAGCCACCTGTAACATTCTGAGTAACATTAAATATATGTATGGGGATCTCCTCAGCCAGTCTGCGGGGGTCCCCCTTTTGTTCAATACATTTAGGTGTGATGCTATGCAACTCTATATGTTCAGTGGGAAGCCAGCTGAACCATGGCCTAGCTGAGTCCATGTCTCAGTGCAACAAGTGTTCTACATGGTGACGTACGGCTTCCCACTCTGGGGTCATTCAGTCAGCTCTCTCCAGCCAGGTTCAATTGTCCCAGGTGGCAGGGGCAATGCTCCATGCAAGGCCTCCCATTAAGCTGGCCAGGAGTTCCATACACACCCAACAATGAGACTTGTACACTTGAGCATAGTATGGACCCAAGCATGCAAACTGTTGACATGTATCCTAAGTGTGACAAGACAAATAAGAAAGAGTGACAATAATGGGTAACTCATGTCCATCTAAGAGGATACAACTTAATCACTCATTCCATGACAACACTGCTCTGCTCTGTGATGTACAGCCAGGCTGAGTGTACCACACACAGGGCCCATCCACTGAGGGCTGTGCTGTCACATCCTCAACCTGCATCAAACTGGGGGAACTCATTATAGGCCAGAGAATCAATATAAACATCCCTTTCAAAATTGTTTCTGCTATTGATGGCACCATCATTTCTACCTGCAAGGGCCACATATTAGTTATCCAAGGTGTGACTGACAATTTCCTTTGTAATCCTGTTCCCCGGGGAGCAATAAGAGTAAACCACCTTACATGGGGTGCCTCCAAGGTCCAGGGCCATACCATGGTTTTATTTTCTCTGCCATGGAGCACAGTCACAGCTGGCAACAGAATATGTCCCTGTGGCCCCATTTGGGGCTTCAGTAAGGGGTATTTTGTTATAATTTGCAACTGGATTGGAGCTGCTGCTCTAAGCAATAGGGCTTCTATGGGCATTACTCCACCCTGTCAGGGGCACTCATTTAATAGTTGGACCATAGTCCACAAATTCTTATGCCGTTTGCACAGGGAGGGCAGTCTGGCACATGTTGCGTGTGATCCAGTTTTTAATAACCCATTCTATCTCTCAATCATACCCACTTCTAGGGGATTAAAGGGGACATGAAAGTTCCATTGAATACCCTGTTGATGGGCCCATAGTTGTACATGTTGCCCATAAAATTGGGTACCCCGATCACTTTCAATTACCATGGGATGGCCATATAGGGCACACAATTGCTATAAAGCATGAATCATGCTGATATGTATTGCTTGGGCAATGGAATAGACAAATAACAAATTAGTAGCAGTATCCATGACTGTGAATATATATCAACACTGCCTGCTCAAGGACAGTGGCCTTACATAATCTACCTGGCACCAAGTCAAGGGAACTTGGCCACACTCAATCTGTCCCATGGTATGGGGCAAAGACTGTTCATGCATGAGAGAGCATTGTGGGCATCTACTACATGCCACCCATTGGTCTTTTGTTCTTACCTCTAAGCCCCATAAATGGGCAGCCTTTGACATAGTGGGGTCTCCTGTGTGCATCAATTTACAATGCAACCATGTGGTGATGTCCTGCACAGTTGTTACTTTCAGGGTTAATTTCTGTGACTGATCTGCTTCATCTTTTTCAGGACAGGCCAGTGGGAGGTGAGCAGCCACATGATGTATCAAAACCTCTTTTGAAAGCCCCCATTCCCAGAGGTCTTCCCACATGTGTATTCCCCATATAATTCTATGGGCCACAAGGCAATCCATTTGTTTCCACTCTGGTAAGCACACTGCAAGGCCTTTAAAAATGGCCCAACTATCAGTACAAAGAGATAAAGGGCTTTCTTTTCCTACAATGAGACACGGAGCCCACAATTCAGCCCATTGGCTACTTTGACCAAAGCCCATTTCATACCATATGGTGTCAGTTTTAGGGTGGACAGCTACAGCCATCCACTGAGCAACTGGCCTCGACTGGCCCCATCTGTATACCAAGCAGACTCTGGGACTGTCCCTTCCCCAGCCTTAAAGGGGGATTGGGCATCCTGGATAGGGGTTGCTTCTACCTTGGGACTCAATGTTCCCACATATGTTAGGGGTCCCAAAACGTGTTGCAGTTCTTTACTTCGAGGACTAGAAGCAAAAGTACTTTGCAGCTCTAAATGTGCACCCCACTTAGCAAGGGTTGCTGTTTGAGCCACTCTACTATGAGGCCAGGCTATCCAGTTTTGTACCCAACCTTTGATGGGGTAGGTGGTGAATAGTATCACCAGGGCCTCTAACACTATAGTTTCAGTACTCTGGGCCATGGCACATACAGTGGCTAATTGCTTTTCTGTCAAACTATAACATTTTTCTGTTTGTTTCCACAGTTGGCTCCAAAGTCCAATTGACTGATAGAGTCATTCTATACATTGTCACAGACCTCAACCATAAACCTCTTCTGTGATATATACATCTAATTCAAATGGTCAGCAAGGGTCCACCATCAGGAGAGCCTGGGCCTGTTTAATGGCCCACTTGGTGGCCTCAAATGCCACCTTGGCTTCATCCATCCAGGCCCAGGTGGCTCCCTTTTGGGTCAACTTATACAGCAGCTTCAAAATCTGGGCCAACTGTGGCACAAAGACTTGCCAATACCCCCAAAGACCCAAGAAAACCTATAGGTGTTGCACCATAGTGGGGCACGGAAAGGCTTGTATTTTATCAATAATGACTTCTGGGATTACTTTTGGCTTATCCAAACAAACAATACCCAAAAACTTGACAGATAAGCCAGGCCCTTGCAACTTGTCCTGATTTATTACCTATCCTCACTCCTGAAGATTAGTGATCAATGTGGGTACTGCCGCTTCTAAATCTGCAAGAGAATCAGAGGTTAACATAACATCATCAATGTAATGAAACAATTGTATTGTTCCTGAGTACTTCCATTGCTCTAAGTCCTTAGCTATTAAGCTGTGACAGATAGGGTTATGAACATATCCTATTGTTGAAATGGTAAAAGTACATTGATGTCCTTCCCATGTGAAGGCAAACTGATCCTGTGCAGTGTCAGTGATAGTGATGGAAAAGAATGCATTTGCCAGGTCCAAAACAAAATGATATGTCCCCAAGGTAAGAGTCAATGTGTCCATGAGATCCAAAATAGAGGGCAAAGCCACATGGAGGGGAGGAACCACCTTGTTCAACTCTTGATAATCAACAGTCATATGCCAAGTCCCATCTGGCTTGTGCACAGGTCATACTGGAGCATTAAAGGGGCCATGTGCTTCCTGGAGGATATGAACTTTAGCCAATTCCTTAATGGTAGCAGTAATTTCATTGCGACCACCTGGTAATCTATAATGCTTTATTATAACGGTCCTGCGAGGCTTCAGCAGAGTCACAGGCAGATGATGAGTGTGTCCCTGCACTACAGACTTAACCACTCAGACACACAAATGGAACTCTCCAATAGTAGTTTGCAAGAGAACATTGTGCAGCACATCTACACCAAGTATATATGCCAGAATGGGGGAGATGCACACTGAAAATTCCTGGGGAGGTAGGCGACCGATTCCCAAAATCACCTTGGTTCAGACAACCTGTCTGGCCCATTTGTCTATATCAATCTACATAGGCATATGTACCCATGAATCTTTCAGGATGTCCATATAGGAGTGTACATTCAGCTCCTATGTCCACTAGGGCAAGAACTTGCTGAACGTATTGTGGGGACCAATGGATGGCTAGTTCCGCAAAGGACCTCCAGTCTTTCTGAGGGTCCCCATCTCGGATGTCTCAGCCTTTATCCTATGTAAAGGTAAATGGTGGCTCAGGGAGTCCCTCCATGGTATTTGCCAAATATTCACTCAATTGAGCCACTGCCTGTATCTGTTTTGTCCTCTGCACGTTGTGCTGTATTGGCTCTAACTGGTACCACAGATCCAATAGGACCATATTTGACTTCCCATCTATCTTTGCCCAGTCTATTCCAGCAGCCAATGGATCATTCCACATCTGCATGTGCATCACCTTAATGTGCCCCCTTCAAGAGTTCTGTCCTTTTGGTTTTGCCACCTGCCTGGATGCAAAATTATCCCTTCCTTCGGTAGACATGGGATGGGCTTGTGTATGCAAATTTTCTGCCTCCCCTAAGCTGCCCATCATGGCTGTCTCTTCATGCACTGGTTGACCAACATATGGGGTGAGAATCACCATTAAGGAACCGAACGATGAATACATGGCGTGCTGTAGTAAAAGATCTCTCATTCAGCTTGTAAACTGTTCCGTGTCTGGTCCTTGATCACCAGGATTAAACATGACATTATACAGGCCCATCTCATGGACTACTTGCACTAAGTTGGCATAGGTTCCCCATCAACTCACCACATCCAGTAACTTACCGGAATCCCGCCACACAGTGGAGATTGTGGTCTGCAACCATTACATCAGGGGATAGTTAGGATTTCCTTGAGCATGGCGCTGAGCATTCAACAGTTGCTGTCTTAGCAGCAGATGCCTTTTAGAGATGCCAATTTCTCAATCTCTGTTCCAGATCACAAAATGTCATCCACCCCAGCATCCCACAGCTGGAGCAACCACGCAGCTACAGGTTCTCCCAGCTTTTGCCAAAATTGCCATCCCAATTCAACCAGTTCTGCCTGCATGTAGGGATGATACACAGTGTGATGGACTACATGGAGCTGTCCCACAGGAGCCTCTCCCTGCCCCATGCCCTGGTCATGATTCATCTTTTGAGTAACAACCAGGTGGGCTTGCTTTATAGCCCTTCCCTCAACTTCATCCTCAGAACTACCATCTACAAGCTCATTCTGGTGCTCTTGCTGCCACTCCAGGTGCTGTATTTGACCATGTAACTGTTCCATCTCCCATTATTGGCTTGCTTGCTTCATTGTTTCCTGTGTGGTATCCCAAAGTAAGGACAGGAACACCCAGCCAACCCAGGTAGCTGCTGCATGCAGCTTCATATCCCCCAACAGGGGCTCAGCTTACTGCAGAGCACTCAGTAAGGCTGCTGGTGTGTTATCTGAGATCTCCACAGGACAGGCACACCAGTGGGACAGCCACTCTCCCACCCCAGCCCACATACAGGTGGGTGGCCACCCAGAGCCATACCCCTACCTCCATCTTGACAGGTGTCTTGGGTGTGCAAGATGAATCCTGATCCTACCAACTATACCAATTGTTAACCACATCCAAGAAAGGGTCTTATGAGGGGGGCAAATGAAAAAACACATGAGGAGGAAAAGTATAACCATCCATACCAGGCAGCAGCCATGCAGCAGACAATCAGCAGCCTTCAGGCTAACCTGTTGCTTTTTATTATCTCATTTTTGGCATGCAATAACATGTTGATACAATGGTAAGCACAACATGTCAATCACATTATATAACATACTATATTATTGTTCCTCAGGTGTCCTCAACCCTAGGTTTGTTTAGGGAACATTTGCAAGCTAGTTCTATCAGCTACTTTTGGACACAGGCCCAAGGCTATGTGGAGATGGGGGCACCTCGTTGGTGCCAACAGCCTGCTACAGGCAGCTGGCTAGGGCCAAGGCCATCACCTGAATTTGACCATCTTCACAGATGGGTAAGAAAATAATGCTAATTAATATTTTATTTGACCAACAAGTATTTATTGGGCACTTACCATGTGCTAACCAATATGCTAGGAACTGGGGACACATTCCCAGTTAAAATTTGACTGACTTCCTGGTGGCTTTGGTATCCAAACTCCAGTGAAATGACAGTCACAAGTTTTTCAAGGGCATAAACCTTCTGGGGACACAGAACAGGAGACAATGACAACAAAATGTTGGAAGCTGGAAAGCAAATGGCAAGTGGCAAGTGACTTAGCAGATCAAGAAAGTTAAACCCTAAACTTCTGTAGGATAGGATGAAATGCAATCCAAATTATATCACAGTATAAAAGGCTCATAAATGGGCAGCACCAAGTACATCTAGAAGTGGGGGTGAAGGCAGGAATAAATAAAAGAGGATTGATTGAAATTCTGTTCAAGAAGCAATTGAATCCCTGGATGCCCTCCCATACTGCAGGACAACTCACCACCATCCTAGCAGGAGACTGAAGTTTTATTCTCTGGAAAAGGTGAAACACAGAATGGTTGTTGGGAATCAGTAGAAACAGTTGAGAGCAGGGGAAGAAAACAGAAAATAAGGGTGGGTAAAATGAAAGTTTGCTTACTAATATTGAGACCTCAGACTTCTTTTCCTAGAAAATGGTGGACAAGACCACCTAGCCTAGCCTTCTCTGGTAAATATGAGTAGCCCAAGGGGAAAGACCTAAAGATCCTGACAAATGAAGCCCAGCTAGTCCACTCTACACTGAATCCCACAGTTAAGAAATCTAACCCACAGACACAGAATTTCTAATGAGTTTATTAGGGTCCTAGTCTGAAAAATCCATAGAGGCAATGTTCAATATGAAGACTATAAATCAGTTGAAGCATTCAATACTTTCAAACACTTTCCCAATACAAAATTTTAAATGAGAAATTATTCATATAATAAGCTTCTGTTCATCAAATATTTTAATAAGCAACATTTAGAAGTGCTATAAGAGAGCAGCTTATTAGCATACTGCTGTATTCTTTCAGTTTCACAACAGATCTAAAAACTTTTTGCTTTGTCTGGCAATATGCAAATAGGTTTTTTGATCTACAAAAGTCTCTCCAGGTGCTTCAACATCTCTAAAGCTGGGCCGAACTTGTCATCCCCTAAACCTCAGTAAATAGGGACAAATGCTGTGAACGGGAACATCTGAAGCATGAAGGTCATTGAGATGTGGCCCAGGCTTCCCAGCAGGTCTGGAAACCTTAACCAAATCCAACCCCACCCCACACCCTCCCCCACACCCTCCACCAGCCTCCCACCCCTGCCAAGTAGAGCTGAAGCTGCCACTTTGCTGAAAAAGATGTTTAATAATTCTTTTTTAAAAAAAAAAATACAAAAAAAAAGCAGTTCGCTTACACAAGCAGTGCAGAAAAACTTTCTACATTTGAAAAGGAATGGAAAAAAATAATAATGTAGCACTGATATATCACAGTGATAATATAAAATTTACAACCTTTCACACATTTTTCCCAAGTACATTTATATATACATAAAATAATTAAATGATAAATAGCAATGCTGGTAAAAAAACAAACTGCAGATTTTTGTTTCAATGAATGCAATAAAAACAAGAATAAAGCACTCAGACCCTAGTACACAAAAGCAAAGGATATGAACAGAAAGAGTAGTTGAGGAAGTAATCAGCAAACATAGCCACAAATACAATCAGCTCATCAGAAATGAAAGAATTTCAAAGGAAAGTTCTTTGGTAAACCTATAGGTATTAATTTGCCAAAAGGTGTGCCAATGCAAAATACCAGAAATCTGTTGGCTTTTATAATGGGGATTTATTTTGGGTAAAAACTTACAGTTTCAAGGCTGTGAAAAGTAAAAACCAAGGCTCCATAAGAGGTGCTTTCTCATCTAAGTTAGCTGCCACCTGTCGAAGCAAGATGGCAGGTGATCTCTGCCTGGTCTATCCTTCCCCTCTTGGCTTTCTCCCTCAGGCCCAGCTGCTCCACTTTCTGATCAGTTTCAGCTGGAAGCTGGCATATAACTTGTCTCTTAGGGCTTTCTATGTTAGTATTGGCACTTAAGCGCTCTTCCCAAGTTCAGCTATAAGCTATCAGGCAAATGGCTGATCTTTCCCAGGGGCATTAGCTGTTTAAGCATTCCCATTTCTGCCACATGGCAGGATCAATAATAACAGAAGTCCCTCTTCTTGTGGCTGTGTCTGTTTAATATGAAACTCAGTAAGGGGGCATGGACTTCATCTGAGTCCCAGCACACTGACATAGTACAATAAAATGGCCTAGAGCAGGGGTTCTTTTTTTTCTTCTTTTATTATTTAAAAATAATTTTGGAAAGATACCTTAGATTACATAAATGTTACATAAAAATATAGGGGAATGGGGGGAGTGGATGTGACTCAAGTGATTGGGCTCCCATCTACCATATGGGAGGCCCCAGGATCCATTCCCGGGGCCTCCTGATGAAGGCAAGCTGGCCACCCAAGCCACCATGGCAAGCCCAAAACAACAAAGGGGCGAAATAAATAAATAAAGTAAAAACAAATCTTATAAAAAATATAGAGGATTCACATATTCCCCACTCCCTGCCCCTCCCACACTTTCCCACATTAACAACATGCTCCATTAGTGTGTTACATTTGTTACAATTGATGGATACATATTATAGCATTGCCACTAAGCATGGATTATACTTTACATTACATTTTACACTCTGTCCTACCCAATTTTGTATATTATGACAAAATAAATAATGATTTGTATCGGTCATTGCAATATCATTTAGGACAATTCCAATGTCCTGTAAATACCCCATATAACACCTATTTTTCCTCTCTCTCCCCTCAGATCCTCTGGTGGCCACTGCCTCTACATCAATGATAAATGTTCTTCCATTGCTAGAATAATAAGTCTATAGTAGAATAACAGTAAGTCTACTCTAATCCATCATTCATTAACCAATCCTGAGGATTCTTGGTTGGGATTCCCACTCTGCCTCTAATTGAGAGTGGTCTTAGATTCCACAGGGCAGACAGATGGGACTATCTTGCTTGCAGTTAAAGACAATCTCTGTACCTTCGGATAGATGTTGCCTATCACCATCTCCTTGTTAGGAGATGAACTAACAAGCCCAATGAACTAGAGAGTAGGTGTTGCAACTTTGTTGAGATTCAGGGTCTAACTGGCACCTGGACAGCACAAAGATTTAAGCCTCTTGGACATATACCTATAAAACCTTGTACTAACGATAGTTTCAAATAGAAAGCGTGGAGGAGTCATGTGTAGGGAAACCACAACTGAGTCCAACTCAATTACACTGGGGAGCATGAATTCCAAAGAATGGCCCACTGGAAGGGTGCCAAAATCCTGAGCTGTCTGCACTCTGTCTAGTGTCTGGATGTCTCTAGAGCCCTACTGTGGCA
>JAQZBX010066898.1:0-16034 GCA_029593785.1 Cabassous unicinctus
AACCTACCCTCAAAACCTACCCTCAAAACCTACCCTCAAAACCTACCCTCAAAACCTACCCTCAAAACCTACCCTCAAAACCTACCCTCAAAACCTACCCTCAAAACCGTCAGCCAATAAATAAACTATTGTTGTTTAAGCCAGCCCATTGCATGGCATTTGCTTTAGCAATGAGGAAACTGAAAAACCATTTGTAAAAAGTTCAAAACCAGGAACAACTAATCTATGGAGTTAAACATCAGGACACTGGTTGCCTTTGGAGAAGTAGGAATTGGGAGGCCATCTGAGAGGGTTTCTGATGTGGTTATTCAATTAATTTCTTGATGTGGATGAAGTTATATGAATGTGTTCACTTACTGATAATTCACCGAGCACATTTCTCCCTAACAAGAATTACTTAAAATAAAACGTAAATACCATCCATTAGGTAGCAGCTTTGCTGCTGTGGCTATTACTGTTGTTTTAACCAAGTTAGAGATCCTGGGCTTTAGTTCCTCAGGATAAACAGTATAAGCTCAGGCTGATCTCTTGGCCCCAGATTCCTCTTCTGTAAGATTACTGCAGTGAGATTTTAATCTATGTCTCAAACGTAAACTCAAAGACTAATTTGAAGTAAGTTATTTGAAGATGCAAATGGAGAAAATGTAAGCACAACATGTGCCAAGGCATAATTTTAAAGGGAATGAGGTAGAAAATATATGCCATTGACTACTGCCATTAGTAACACAAAACCAACTGCTCTTCTAGCCTAGGAAATGTTGTGGGAAGACAGCATGGTTGAAAGTCTGTATTCCAAATTGGGAAGACCCAGATTTAAATCCAAGTATTGTCTATTTACATTCTGTGAATTATTATGAATTTTAATTGAAACAATGTATATGAAACCAACTTGAAAATAGTATATTTTTAAAAGATAAATATTAAAAAGTTAGTTAAAAATGGTCTTATTTCATTCCTATTTACCCTTAAGATGATTAACTGGTGCAATCAGTTTAAATCATGCTGAAATTTCTATGCTCCATATTTCATTCAAATAAATTTTTAAATTGAAAGAACATCTTAAAGCATATTATCTATTCTGAAACTCAGCAGGAGAAATAAAGCTCCTGTAATTAATGTAGGTAAAATGGTTTTTAATAATATGCCCAAAACTCATTATGCAATCAAAAATGATAAAACGATATTTGCTTCAACTGTCTTTCAGCTTTGTCATTTAATGCTTGAATAATATTAGAAAAGAATATCTTTAGTTACCTGCCATATGAAGATTAATGGATAATAAAACATCAAATCCCTTCTCATGAAAGTTTTCAAAATTTACCCATCATTCTCAACTCTTAACATCAACTGTATTAGTCAGCCAAAGGGGTGCTGATGCATTTACAAAAGGGTATTTATTTGGGGTAGAGGCTTATAGTTACCAGGCCTTAAAGCATAAGTTACTTCCCTCACCAAAGTTTGTTGCCATGTGTTGGAGCAAGATGGTTGCCGACATCTGCCAAGAGTTCAGGCTTCCTGGGTTCCTCTCTTCCCAGGGCTTGCCTCTCTCTGGGCTCAGGCTTGCGTCTACAAAGTCAGCTGTAGACTATCAGGCAAACAGCTCGTCTCTTTTCCCGGAGCCTTCTCTCTTTCCTCTCCACCAAGCTCCTCTGTGTGCTTATTCCCCGGGCTCCAGCATTAAAACACTCTGCATCACAACTCCAACTCTGTCCTTTGCAACATCTTTTATCTCTGGGTCCCCACCCACCCAGGGGCGGGGACTTAGCACCCTACTGACGTGGCCCAATCAAAGTCTTCATCATTATTTAATTAAGTAAAAGTAAAACCTCTGAATCCAATACTCTCTAATAGGCCCAGAGGAAAAGACCACTTTACAAACATAATCTAATATTTCTTTTTGGAATACATCAATAATATCAAACTGCTGCATCAACTAAGTAATCTTCCTTGTCAGTCCATGACACTGAAGTCAAAGATTTTAAAAACAAAGGTATTTTTGTGGCCACTGACCACTTATAATCCTGTAATAAGGTAATTCCTAAGAGTTAGCTCATAGTCCTATGTATAAGGTGCCAGAAAAAAAATACCGAACACCCAGTTAAATTTGAATTCCATAAAAACAACAAATAATATTTAGTAAAAGTATATCCTTAATATTGCTTGGGGGCATATACTAAAAATATAGTTGTTATTTATCTGAAATTCAAATTTATCTGAGTGTCCTGTGTTTTTATTTGCAATGTCTGGCAATGCTATCTATGTGATAATCATAAGCAAACCTCAAATTGCAGTAATAAAATCCAGATTCTTATGCTATATTGCCAGAGAAAGAAAAAGTCATGCCATATTTTATTGCTTAATTGCTATTACAAACTAATTATTGTCCCCCACCAGCACACATTTTACTCATTGGTTGAATTATTTAAGAAGCAAAAATGTAACTGGCTTATTTCAAATATTCTAGCACAATACCACTCAAAATGTAGTCTGCTGAGCGATGCCAGTACTTGAACGACTTGTTACTGCTTAATGCTGAGCTATGTCGCTTGGGCAGGAAAGTAAATCAGCTGCATCATGAGGCATGGTGTTTAATTAGCTAATAACTTTTTTTAGTAGTGGGGCTTTCTTGATGAATGAAGCATTGTATTGATCGTAATTCTGGTCTAAGCTCTTTGTCTCTACATGAACCAGTATCAAAATTTCATGGACCAGCTGCTTCTCTGGCAGATATGGTTACTTAAAGGAACCTAAAGTAAATTTTCTTTGTTGTGTTAGTTATATATTTTCTATTTTTGGATTCAGTATATAGGGCTTTCATATACAAAGATGCATTTGTAACAATTGATATTTTAAACCATTATACTCAACTCTTGTGTCCATCAAGAAAATGTTCTATTAAGGGATCAAAAGTAGCATGAGCTAGAACTAGAGAAAGTTCTATGAACAAAAATTCATTGACCTGCCCAGGAAACTGTCCTTCCTGCTCTTCAGCTGACTCTGTCTTTTCTCTGTAGATTCCTGTTCTATTGCTGTTAAAATACATTTTATTAAATAAAACCCTGTGACAATCTTTCATAAAGTGAAGAAACTAATGAGGTTAAGAATAATTATTATAAGAACTAGCATTGACTGGGTGCTTCCCATGTGTCAGGGATTATTCCAAGTGCTTTATTCAGTTAATTCATGTCATCTTCTGTTAGAAAGGCAACTTTCTCATGTTCACACACAGGTGAAAATTCAACAATATTATTTCTTAATAAAAAACTATGAATCACATTAAACTTAGGACACTTTATTTGAACTAAAAAAATTTGATAATAAGAATGTAAACATAATACTAATGAATGAATTTTCCTGTAGTTATAACCCATTTTAGTTCTGACATCATGATGAAAGAATAACCTAAATATAACAAATGCAATGGAAGAAAAAGAATTACTCAGTTCCTTAAATGTTAACATCATTAGTAATTTATATTTATGAAGAATTATGTTACCTGAATTGTGGGAAGGAAATGGTATGTCATTTTAGAAGATCAGGTGACTCAGAAAATCAGGTGCAGCACAGGAGTTTCAAAAAGAGGGATTTATTTGAGAGAGGAGAAAAACCTGATGCACTTTGAGTGGCAATGGTTTGGAAATGAGAGGTGACTGGATTCTCAGGTTATAGTTCTCCAGGGCTCTGTAAGTGTGCGTGTTTGGATGAACAAGGACAGCTTGGGGGTGGGGGGCGCAGCCAATGGGGAGGCTAGGAAGCTAGCTGGGAAGGAGAGTGACACTATGAAGGAAGACTTGGACTGTAAAGGAACAAGGACAGGGAAGACGGCGGAGCAGGGAGCTCCAGGACTCAGTCCTTCCACCAAAACAACTATTCTGCGGGCAGCAACTGTCTGAAACAACTATTTTGAAACGCCAGAGGCGGGGAAAAACACTGTATAGCACCCAGGGATGAGCAGAGGAAGGGGCTGCTCCATTGCAGTGAAGAACTGTAAATTGCCACCCTCCCCCACTCTCAGCAGGCCACCACAGGGTCCAGGCCCTGGCTAGCTCACTGGTGACAGAAAGGGACATAAAAACCCTCTTCCCCTAGAGCTGGGGTGGACATGGCTACTGATCACTGTTCATGGCTTTTGATTAGCAAATTCAGATCTCTGGGGGCAGTTATTGTTTTAACCCACCCAGAAAAAAGGCAGCAGAGGTGGTCATTGTTTCAACCCTCCCAGGCAGGGCCAGAGGCAGTGGACAGACAGTTAGCTGAGGAGCAGGAAGGGCAGTTTGCTGGGCAGGCTGGGGAAGCTCAGCTTTGGGGAGCTTCCAGGAAAGCTTCCAGCAGCCTCCCTGATCTCCTCAGCTTACTTTGGAGCTGTCTTTGCCCCTTTTGTGGGTCCCTTGGCCTGTTTTGGCTGGGAAAGTCCTCTCGGGGAGATACCTTTCCTAGAATTTGTCCTCCAGTGAAAAGCAGCTTGAGACAATGAAAGGAGTGTAAAAACTATAGAGGTGAACAGTCTTGTCAACGGCCTGCTGGCTTCAAACATCCTGGAGAAGGAGATCTGTCTCCTGGGAAACAGAGGGGACAATCAAACTCCTGGAAACAGGGGAGCTCCAAAACAACTAACAAGCAAAAGCCCAGGACAGTACAGCGGCCCAGAAAGACATGGAAAATCCTGCACCCTGCATGCACTTTGGGCAGACCTTCCTGATAGAAGGGCTGAAGCTCAAGAAAATCTGTCTTATCACCCACCAGCTGGCTACAAAACCAAGAAACAGACATCTCAGGGAATAAATCCCAGAGTTAACATTTTAAAATATTAAAATGTACACTGTGCAACAAGACAAACAAAGAAACAGTAAATGGCCCAAAAGAAGAGGATAAAAATACAGAAAACACCTAAGAAGATGAGAATGTGGACATACAAAATGAAGCCTTTAAAAAAATGATCTTCAAAATGCTCAAGATGAAGAAAAGTACAGAAAAAGAATGAAAGGGTATCAGGAAAACAATGAATGAGCAATATGAGATTGAAAATAAAGAGATTAAATTTTTAAAAAGGAACCAAACATCACTACTGGAGTTGAAGACCACAGTCACTGAAATGAAAAATGCATATTTTTATGTGAACAATTCACCAATGTATTGAACATCTTCTGTGCAATAAAAGACTTCACTGTAACCCTAGTCTGGATAAACAAACACATGCACGACCTGGCCCACCCCTCATACAGTACCTGTAAGGCAGGAGGAGAAATCAGAGACATATGTACCAAAAACTCTCTCGTAGACAAACGTTGCCCTTGTATTAAGAAGAATTAGCCTTTTATTGCTCATTTCTAGCCCTTATCTTAGCTACTTATCCTTTCTTTTTGAAGATGACAGAAAAGCACAGTAAGTTTCCTCTCACCCATCAACCCTGACCCCTCTTGCTTTCTATTCCCAAAATAAACTGCACCAACTAATTCAAACTTTCACCAGATTCCTCATGTCCTGTGGACACAAATTTACCGTGAATCAGAGCATAGAAATGAACCAAGGATGCTGGGGTGTTGGACTGAAACAGTACTCATGGTAGGTCAGCAAATACCACTAGACTGAGTTCCATAAATTGTTTTTGATTTGGCACATTTTTCACAAATGCTAGGCAAATGGCTACCTAAGAAGTAGGAAAAAGCAATCCAGAGGCTTAAAACCTCCCCTGGGTTGGATGGGCAGTTCCACACCAGCAAATGGTGAAACAGATATTTTACTTTACTGAAACAATAATCAAGTAATTTCATCATAGAACATTATTTTTTCAAACCTGAGTTATTTTTTCAATCAAAAGCAGAATAATGAAGGAAATGACTGTAATTATGTCTGAGAAAATGCACTAAATGATGCTCTCACAGACTGAGGAGCCCGAGGTTCAAAGTTAGTCAGTCTTTTATTATTGAACATTTGGGGAAAATGCAATATTCTAATTTTTTCTCACTGAGCAAGTAGAGAGGGAAAGTGTGGTTTTAAATCAATTAATAAGCTTGCAATATCTTTCAAAACATCCTAATAATATTCTTATGGGGATAATCTTAAAATATAAAATATAAGTTTGTAAATTGAGTAGGTATTCACTAAGCAGAGATACCCATTGGCAGATGTTTGAAGATGGAAAATTACAAGAGGATATAAAGGTTATTTATGACATAAAACCGTGATAACAACTCATGTGATAAAGTTTTAAAAGAGGAAATTCCAAGGAGTGTTTAGTCTAAAACACTATTTTTCAAACTTCTGATCATGAAACCAAATGGTGATGTTGATGAATTGTATTTACAGGTGATTAAAATAGTCTAAAATATTTTAAGCCAATATAATTTGCTAATGGATTGGATATAGATTTTGAGAGATCGGAAGTAAAGGATAAGTAACTATTTGAGCCTAAGCATCCTTTACAACCAATACTATCTTGAACATGATATTATTCAATGTGAACAATTATCTTCTTCATCAAAAACATAGTCCACTCTTAGTCTGCTTCGTCCCTTTGCATCAGGGAAGGTGCTTGCGTATTTCCTTTGCACAGAGATGGAGAAAAAGCCTCTGTCTGCTATTCACTTCAGCAGAATCTCTGAATCCTTACTTTTTTTTCTAGAATCCTCTCAGTAAAGAACTACTTTTTCAAAAATCTTAAACATTTTCAGAAAATGTATTGGAGGCTACTGTGCCTCTGTTTCTAACCTCAGAAACCCTCTGCCCTTCCCTTCGGGGTTCTGGTGCTAAATCATTCATTCATTTGTTCATTCAACAAAAACTCCTTTGGAATAGCATTCGATAGTTTACAAGTCACAATGGAAAAAAAAACCAGCATAATTATTTTTAGTAAGCTTCTTTTGTGTGTAAAAAATAATATTTAATAAATCTTATTCACTAATATTCACTCATTCAACATACATTTTTGATATCTACTATGTGACAGGCCCTGTCATAAGCATTAGGGATATAGTAGTAAAATGTTTCTGATCCAAATGTCTTTGGCCTGTTTACAAATATTAAACCAAACATCAACGATCTGTTAGAAGAATGTGCTACATACTTGGAACTAGTTATCCCAGGGGTACTCAAAACTATGTGGCATCACAGAATCCCTGGAATAAACAGCCTTTCTAGGCAATTATTTTGGACAATTATCATGTATTTTAGAGCCATGCCTACAAATAAGGATTATGGGATTCAATAAAAATTGGAGCCTCTGTATCAGTCCTCCACTGTTCTCTGTCTTTGGGCAGCCTTCCTCCACTATTAGAGACTTGGCTCAGGTCTCACACATCGGCCCTTCCATTCATCCATCCATCTATCCAACAAATGTTTATTGTGCCAAGTATTGTGCTTGGCCCCAGTTATAAAAACTGAAAAGGCCAATTTTCTCCTCCCATTGTTCTTCATTTAGATTGGGAAGGAGAAAACAAACAAACATAGTAAGACAGGTGCTGAGATTAGGAACTTACAGGTGCTATGGAAGGACGAGGGAGGAAAAACTACTTGACTACAGTGATTGTGCACTTAAAAAAAGTCTTAGTCCAAGCAGGGAAAACTAGTAAGTATCCTATGGGTTTACCAAACGGTCGACGCTTGGAGGTGTGTTACATAATGTGAGCAAAAAACCAAACCAACAAACAAAAAGCCACACCTCTGTTGTGTTAAGCCACTGTGATTTTGGCAATGTTTACTTCCACAGCATAAACTAGCCTATCCTGACTCCTGCACTTCAATACATTTTTTTTTACCAACCAGCCTGGCAAAAAAAATCACAAAAGTCTTATAAGACGAAGTGTCAGTAAGGCTGTGAAGCAAAAGACACATTAATATATTGCTGGCAGAAGTATAAAATTCATGCAATCCCAATAAAGGGCAACTGGGCAATATCGATCAAAATTGTAAATATATTTATCTGTGGCTGCTCAGAAGCTTCACTTTTAGATACTCTTCCTAAAAATACATAAATACACAAGATTGGAATAAAATTATTTATAGCAACGTTGTTTTTAATAGCAAGAATAAAAGGCAACATCCTAGTACCCCTCAACAGAAGACTGGTTATTTAAATTATAATATACCCATAAAATGGAATATTATGCAGCTGTAAGAAATGAGGAAACTCTCTTTTTGTATCGCTTTGGAAAGGAATCTAAGATAAATCAATAAATAAAAATATGCAAAATGGAGAAACATGTTTAGGATTGTACTATATATAAAGGAAGAAGAAAATGTGTATACATATATATGTGTGTTTGTGTGTATAAACAGAGAGAGCATAAGAGACAAAGTGTGTGTGTATACATACACACACGTAAATAAATGCACACGTGCATATTCAGCAGACTTCTACGATCGCTCTCGTGATTCCCAACTCCTGCTGTCCATGCTTGCATAGTCCCCTCCCCTTAGTGTGGGCAGCACCTGGACTCCTAGCTAATAACATCCGGCAAAGATAAAAGAAGGGCCCAGTCAGTTGATTTTGAGCGTATCACAAGGAAGTGCATCCTGCTTGGGCCTGACTGAGTCAGGTGCAGCCCTTGAAAGAGGGGCTGGGTCTTCCCTGAGCTTTGGAGGCTTTGCGGACCCCAGGCCCTGTGACGTGAACTGCCTGTGGACAGAGCCACCCAGCAGGAAACTGCCTGCAGCCTCTGGGAGCTGAGGGCCTCAGCCTACAGGTGCAAGGAACTAAAATCCGCCAACAGCCAGGTGAGTTCCAGAGGACTCACGCTCCAGAAGGGAACACAGCCTGGCTGACGCCTTGACTGTGCCTTGTGAGAGTCTGACCAGGGAGTCCAGCTAAGCTAATTCTCACAGAAACTGAGATAATGAACGCGTTTTCTTAAGCCACTGAATTTGTGAAAACTAACCATATTTGTGGTTGTGTTTGTATATATGCACAAGTCTGAAAAGGCTTGCACACACACGCTTTTTCTACAAGAAACTAATAACAGTAGTTACCTGAGGTGTATGTTGGAAGCTGAACAGATAGGGGACATGGGGAGGGTGAGAAAGCAGCTTTTCGTTGTGTCCGTCTTTACAATTTTGTGTTGATTAAATCATGTAAATTCATCAGCTATTCAAAAATTGTTTTAAACATGGCAAATTGATACTGCTTCAGGGCACATCCTTTGTGAGTGTCAGGTGTGTTCTTTCTTTGTTTCTATTTGACTTCTATTACCCTGGAGGAGGTGAGGCGGGGCTTGAAAAGAGGGTGGTAGATTAGTTGGGAAGGGATGCAGAGCAATGCAGAGACGAATGGGAGTGAATTCGACTGAAAGCACTTCAATTTCTAAGGATTTTTTTTTTTTTAACCATTAAAGGATTGCTAGGGAAACAAAGTTAAAAGGGTGGCAGAAATGCAAATCCCTCATCAGGCTACAAATGAATGTGCATTTCATGGATAAAAGTTTCATTCTAAACCTGAAGCTAATTCTAAGCACTTTGTCCCACTTTATGGTTAGAAAAGAAAATTTAACTCTATTATTTTGTTCCAAATTTGATAACTGGATTTATGTCAAACACTGGACAGTATAATCTCCACTCTCATCCAATGCATATTTAAAGAAAGTAATTTATTCTAGTGGAAAACTGGGTTGAGCTAAACATTTCAGTATTTAAATGTAAAACATGTTTGGAGAACTTGCAAAGAAACATTTATCTGTTGGGATAAGTGCGGTTTGAAATGCAAAATGTATGAGGCACCACTATAAGCTAACATAACTGAAGTTTTTTAAACGAATGAGCTCAAGTCTGTACAACAACCAAAGGAATCCTGCTCCTTCCAAGGGCCACCTTGAGCAGATGTGTGCTTCATTCCAATGGAGCTACTGTTACCCAGAATTTTGGAATACCTATTTGAAAGATGTCTTTAGAAACTTAAACATGTTTTGGTTTATTTCTCCCAATTTCCTCATTGAGGTCCATCCTTTGAAAGTATATTTAACATTTATTCATAACCAAAATTTATTTGAACTGCTATGTTGGTAGAAAGAGATGATGAAGGGGAAGAAGTACATTAACATTTAATGAACTACAATGAAGAAAACCAGGCTTTCACATTCAATAATTCATTCATTCCTGACAATAATCCACAAGTAAAGTATCATTACTTCCATTTAACAGGAAACTGAGACATAGAGAAGGAAAGTGATTTTCCTGAAGGCTACACAGCTAGAAAAAAAGATCCCAACAAGAATTTACTCCAGGCTTGTATTCCAGAATTTAAGATCACACCATAACCCCGTGTTGTCCCCTACAATAGTGACAAAATTTTTATGGTCAAAAAATAAAAGGTGGCCACAAATTAAATAGAAGAGCCTGAATGGTGAGCAGATGGGTAACTTCCTCCAGGGGGTAAGCTGCTGTGACAGACACACAGGAATACACCAAGACGGCCAGGGGCCAGCAGACAGCAGCTCCACAAGCCAACAGAGGTGTCACAAAAAAACCAAGCCCTCAGAATCCCTTCAATGAAGATGCTCTTTCACCCCACGAAGGTCATTTGCACCATGCTGGGAACGGAGAATGTAGAGATTCATCTTCTGCCCCCAAGTCCCCAATAGATTCTTGTCTTAGTTTACCAGGGCTGCTCTAACAAAGTACCACAGACAAAGTACTTAAACAACAGGAATTTATTGTCACACAGTTTTGGAGGTTAGAGGTCCAAAATCAAGGTGTTGGCTGGATCATACCTTCTCTTGTGGTGGCTTGCTGGCAATCTATAACTCAGCCTCCACCTTCATCACACGGTGATCTGCCTCCTTCTTTCTTCTTCTCTCCTTCTGGATCTAAATTTCTTCTGCCTATAAGGACTCCAGTCCTATTGGACTCAGGCCATGCCTGATTCAGTTTGGCCTCATGTTAGCTAAAAGGATCTTCAAAAGATCCTATTTACAAATGGGTTCACATTCACAGGTCTAGGGCTTAGGACTTGAACATGTCTTTTTGGGAGATATGATTCAATCCATAACAGTATTGAAGAAGACAAGTAAATAACCCACCATGCTCTAGGGTGCCTAATAGTGTCAGTCATGAGCAGAGGGTATTACAGGAACTAGGGATGAGTCTACACAACCATGGGCTGTCCGTGATAGTCTGTTCAGAAATATAAAGGGTTGCCTGTACTCTACAACACAGACATCTTGTCCTAAAAGGCCTGTGCTAATAAAGACAGTTGTCTCTATAAATTCCCTGATAGAGCCAAGCCTTCTTCACTCTACCACCCTCCATCTGTGGCAATTTCTGAGGAAAAACCCATGTCTTCCTCATTGGGATGTCTTTTTCATTGTGTTTTTCTCCTTTGTTTTTTTTGTTGTTGTGTGTTTTTTGTTAATTCTAATGACCAGCATGCTTCAGCCTTAGTATTTGTTTGTCCCATCCAGGTCTTGTACATTTTTCCTTTGCCTAGATATCATGTTACCAGGCCACCTGCTCACAGGGATGCTGCCTTGGTTCTGTTTTCACTCCCTTTTATCCTGGCTAGACGGCCTTCCAGAATCTACCACTGGCATTTCTTCTCAGACTCTGCCCACCTCAGTAAGCCAGTGCTGGCCTACTCTGTCCCACTGGACCAGCCCACTCAGGTTCTGAGGTGGCACAGATCTTTGAGTGCAAAATTTAATGTACAGGGAAAAGTTTTCTGAAAACCACAAAAGCCCAATAAAAAGTCTCACAGACTATGCCCACTTCAGTGTCTGCAATCAACGTTTTGCTTTTTGTGCAAATATCATATCATTTCAAATCTTGACTTTCCCAACCTTAGAGCAGCTGATCTCTTATGATGCTACTTCAAGAAGACACTTAGCAATAACCAAAGCAATGATCAACATGTGCAAAGAAAGAAAATATCTACCAAGTGGAGTTGGTCAACTAGGAAATATAGAAAGATGGAAACAGGAAAGCTAATTTGACATTTTTCTACCCGAGCCAGTCCAGAGGTGGTATGGCAGTTTGATATTATTTATGAATTCCAAAAACAGATATTGGATTATGTTTGTAAACTGGTCTGTTCCTCTGGGTGTGATACCCTTTGATTGTGTTAGAATTCAGCCGAGATGTCTTTGATTAAATTGTGTTAAGATTAGGGTGTGCAGGGTTGAGTCCATCCCCCCTTGGTGGGCTGATAAAACAGAATCTTACCCGGAAATAGATACACAGAGAAAAAGAACACAGGAGAAGAACACAGAGGAATAGAGACAGATACATAGACATGGCAGAGGCCCAGGAAAAAGAGATGAGCCTGATAGTTTACAGCTGACCTTGTGAAGAGATCAGAGCAGCTAAGCCCAAAACGAAATGAGCCCCAGAGGAAGAGAAATGAGCCCTATGCCAGCCTACAGCTGAGACCAGAAGCAGCTGGACCCACGGAGCCTAAAGATGAAAGAGGAAGGCTGAACCCTCACAGACATCACCTGCCATCTTGCTTCAACACGTGACCAATGACTGGGTGAGAAAATACCTCTATGGTACCTTGAGTTGGACTCTTTAGGGTCTTGTGACTATAAGCTTCTACCACAAATAAATACCCTTTATAAAAGTCAACAGAGTTCTGGTACTTTGCAACAGCACCCCTTTGGCTGACTAATACAGGTGGTGATCCCCAGACCTCAGAGCTTAACCTTGAGGCACAGAGGCATAAATATGGGCATTATTGTAGAGATGGGTATAGCAGGTGCCTCATTAAGGCATCCAGCTTACTCCTCTTACTCATGCTTATTCTCAAAGCAAGCATCCACTTGCTTTATGGCTTTCCAGGAAGTTTTCCTTCAGGGAAAGAATGCCACAGTCAGAGACTGCTATGACAATGAACTATGCTGTGAAAGACTCTGCTTTATTCACCAACTTCTTGTGAGTTGGAAAAGTCCAAACCAGTGCCCAAGAACGCAGCCACCTCTGTGTCTTGACATTGGGCTCTGCCCTGTTGGGGAAATCAGACCTGGGACAGGGGGGACATCACAAGGGAGAGTTGCCTGGGCCCAGGTTGTCCCTTGGATCTCACTGAACACCTAACTACAAAAGAAGCTGGAGCAGGGAGCCTAATACTGACCCAGATTTAGAAAACTTACTGTCCATTAAGGACTGTGACTGGTGAAGTAGGAGGAAGTTATTCCCAAAACTGAGGAAAATGAGTAGATTCAAATTCCAAATGATTTAATGCTGAATTACATATCTATTGACTGTAAGAAATAATGTACTCATATAAGTATCACTGTCTATTCCCTGAGTACACAAGAGAAGGGGTCCCATGCATACAGCAGGAAGTAAAGTACTGTAGTCCAGGCTAACTTCTCCATTAGGCACAGTAGATACAGTGCCTCAGACTTTTAGGGGCCCATGAAAATATTTTAATTTTATTCTCTTTTAAAATTAGAAGGCAAAAAATGAATATAATAATAATGAATGTAGTAATGGCTCCATCCTGGATTATATTCATTTTTAGATTAATACCATCATATAATAAACTTTTAAATAATTTCTTATGGTGGAAAGGGTCCAAAGAGGCAAAGGGACCTCAAAAGTCTCCCTGCTGTGCTGATTGTGTTGCTCAAAAAGTATCTGCTAAATAAATGAGTGAATCAAGGGGTCGTTAGAGTAGTGAGCATATTAGGGCTAAAAGGCAGTGTTGGGCACCGTGTTGCTCAGACTTGAGTAACTAGAGACCCCTTTTGAAGAAGAAAAAAGTCTGTCTGAGTGCCAGGAGCATGCCCACTGAGCAGGGACGCCTGGCCTCTCTGAGCCTCACCGTCCCCTCCCAAAGCCTCTTGGCTTAAGTTTGGACCAGAGGCAATGCGCGCAATGGATGTGCATGGCACGCATTTCACGTTCAGGCACACATTTACGTGTGTTCATTGCTTTGTCATGGTGCTTCTGAATGACTATTCCATATTTCACAGTTTTCTGGCTTATAAGCAATCATATAGGCATGTACTTAAAAGATTGGACCACAATACAGCAAGGTGTTCAGCATTACCCTCCCCAAATTCCTTAATTTCTTTGGGAGTGACCAAAAAGCCTTGGTCAAAAAAATCTACATTTATTTATTTTTTTGTACTTCTCAAAGAGAAGCACTTGATTGAGCAGGTTTTTCCCAGCTGAAATTGTTCTCTGTGATCCTGGTTGCATCTCAAAGATGGTCTGTAATGATCACAGTGTTTCCGTTTCCTTGCACAGCAAGTATTGACAGGAGCTGTGGGTTGTGATCACAGGTCTGAAATTATCCCAAATGAGACACCATCAGCTTCCACCAGACAGCTTTACCCACATTTTGCTGAAATGCCATTCAACTTCCCACAACAGGACCTTGGTTCCTGCTATTCCCTACTGTGAGAAACTCTTTTCCTTTCTGTCTACCTTCTGGATGCTGTCTAACTTTCAGGAGCTATTTCAATGCTCACCTTCTCTGGGGAGGACTCTAGATTGGATTTTGTTGGGTGCATATACAATAGTAAGCAAACTGGGGGCCCTACCTTTACAATGCTTTTTGTCTAATAACTGAAATTCCTGCCATTCACATACAGCATTATATTTCCAGATAGAATATTTTAACTAAAATAACAAAGATACAACTAAGGACTGTTCTGTAGGACCCAGAGGATTTTCTTACTGGAAAATATAATCATTTCTGAACTTGCTGGAAATTCTGTCTTGATTACAGGTAGTAATACAATTTGTGTGTGTAACAAATAATTGTCTGGATTATAGGTATCACTAGAGTATTATGTATATAACAAATAATTGACTTATCCTGGGCTTTCTTAAGAAAATAGGAATGTTTCCTATTTAAATATATCTGTGAGTGTGCATGCTCAATCATTTACTCATGGACACTAATAACTTTAAGGAAAGTGGACATTTTTCACTAAAAAAAAAAAGAGAGAGAGATTTACCTACACAGTAGAAATGCAAATAGCAGATTAGAAACTTTGCTAACTGTGTTTTCCTCATCACCAGCAGTTTAATGTAGTGTGAAGAGCAAGAACTCTGGAGTCAAACAATCCTGTGTCCTGCCACTTCTAGAATATGAAATTGAGCAAGACATTGAAATTCTCTGAGCCTCAGCTTTGAGGACAATACTATTTACCTCAAAGCATCATCATGAGGATTAAATGAGATCAGGGATGTTAAGCCTATGGCATGGAGCATGTGGTCAATAAAAGGTAGCTGATATTGATCTGTTCATCTTTTATCTGAGACAAATGTACCCAGGACTGGTTGGCTACTGCTAGCTTTCTGATGTTCTCCAGCTTTCTGATGTTGAATTACTACTATAATATTTTTAAAACCCTTTTTGTGGTATGATGTTGCTTCATTTGGTGTGATCTAAAGAGAGCAAACAGAGACACGTGTGCGCTTTCTGTGCATGTGTTCTTAGAATTGACAGGCTTAACATCCTTTGCATCTGTGACATATATAACTTTGCATTTTTGCCCCCAACCCTTCCAGTTCTTTCCCCTACCAGTCACAGCAACACCCCATTTCCAAATAGTTCAAAGGCAAGTCTCAGGAACTGGTTGTTTGTGAACCCATGACTGATTAGTAAACCCTGCATCATCAATGCTTAAACTTTTCCGCCAGAAACTTTTAGAAGAATCTATTCCATTGAACTGCTTGATTACCCTTATATCAATAGATCTTTTCATAGTCACTGAGAACACGTAACTTCTGCATGAACATGATAAATGTTCATTTCCTTGTTACCTGCCCTAAGCACTGCATTCTATAAGAGGCATGATCCCACTCAGGCGCCTTTCCCATCTGCACATAGTTGTCTACTATAAAAAAAAACCCTTCCCAATTTGCAGTGAGTGAGAACAGTCAAGCTCAGAACTGTCGCCTTTCCTCCCATCACCGAAAACGAGGACACCACGTAAGCCCCCAAAAAACACTCACTTACTTACCAAGCTGGTCTTGTTCAAGTCGTTCTTTGGTCTGACATATCCCTCTCAGTTTGGTGGGAAGCTGTCATTTTATTCATCCCCTTGCTAAACTCAGGACAGCATCCATTCTTTAAATTTATACAGAATGTGTGG